>CM032230.1:111242500-111320000 GCA_019009955.1 Riptortus pedestris | reverse complement strand
GGTTTCTCCCCCAGCTGATCCTCTGCCATGATCTGGAGGTCCTTTGGCAGGTCTGATGGATCATCGCGCGGCTGGAACAGAGAGACCAAATCTGCCTCCAGGGCTCTTCTTTCATCGTCTGTTAAATCTGTGGAAAGAAGAAAAAAAAAATAGAACTCCTGTCACTTCAGCCGTGTTTACAAATATGTTTATTGAAATGTTTAATGACATTATGTCGTTTGTATTAGCAGATTTCCCTTGACCCTTTGAGCAAGGGCTGCTCAAGTAGCCAAGTGAACTGAAATTTTAAACTTGGCGGGAAGAAGACGGGAGTAGTTGCTAGGTATCTCACTAGGTGCCGTGCCCTTCGGAAAAATAGATACAAGATGTTCCTGCCTATAGGAGCTGCGTAAGTCTGATCGGAGAGAAAGTTGGGCCTCTCATCTATATCTGCGTGCATTATCTATTTTGACTTTCTTCGTTCAACCTCTCCCACCTCAGAAAGACTGATAAATATTTACATATACATTACTTAAAATATTCAAATTAATTTGGTATTGTCGTATACATGTCATTTGCCATTATGTTCGGAAATTGTTATATATTCAAAGAGGATGAAAATTTAAAATGAAGCTCATTTTTCTTCTTACTACTTCTCAATTGCAAAACAACCCCAACTTGTCATCTATTATAATTATCTAGTTGTTTTTCATCAAAGCTTCTTATTATTTGCGATTAATTTTTAGTTCTACTAAATATGCTCGCTAAAATGAATAAATATGAATATCTTTTTTTTTTTTATTAAAATTTCTTTTCTATAGCTATTTATTGAAACACTTAATATAATATCAAAATGCATTGTTTTCTAAATAATTACACTCAAGTGGACAGATAGCTGCGGACGGAGAGCTTCAGGTAAAAGGCCCCCAAACCATTTTTAACCTTTTTTTAGCTATATATATATATATATATATATATATATATATATATATATACTAGCTGTACCCTGCGTGCGTTGCTACGCCACTAACTAAAATACTGAATTATGATAAAGATGTATATAATAAAAAAAACACTCTAGACATCAAATTAAACAACTTTTGCTATATGCACGTTCCCAAAAAAAAAACAACAACAATATCAAACGAAATATGACAATTTTTCATTTCATGCCTCCCTAACAACTCCCACTCCTGTTCGTTCCTTATAACATTGTTGACCCCTTCTATAGTTTTTCGTGTATACCTCATTTATACTTCGTTATACGGAAAAAGTGCACATATCAAACGTTATTTTAAATAACAAATTAAACAACTTTTGTTATGTGCATAATTGCCGAAAAACCAATAGGAAACGAACTACCGCTATTTTTAATTTCAGACCTCCCTTATAACCTCCTACTCCTGTTCGTACCTGGAAATTTGAATATAGCTTATAATCAGGGAGGTGTTAATGCCAAATCACATACGGAGTTTCGTTTAATTCGGTTGAGTCTTTTGTGTCATATAAAATTGTTGACTCACACTATTGTTTTTACCGTATAGCTAATTTATACTTCGGTATACGACAAAAGGGTATATTACAAAGTTACTCTAAATAAAAAAATAAACAACTTTTCTTATGTGCATATTTGCCGAAAACCAATAAGAGACGAAATATCGCTATTTTTAATTTCAGGCCTCCCTTATAACCCCCACTCCAGTTCGTCTCAGTTTATATTAATATAACCAGAAACCTAATCTATTTTAGTAGTAATATACATACCAAGTTTCATAAAATTCGGTTCAGTCGTTTACGAGTCTATAAAGGACATACACACAAACATTCATTTGTGTGTGTGTGTGTGTGTGTGTGTGTGTGTGTGTGTGTGGACAAAACATAATACTTTGCATCATATTGCAAGACAAGGAGGTGATATTCTGAATTCCTCTATTTTAAGAGTCCACGATCGCTGTATCTCTTGACCCTGAAAAAGCTTTTGTTAGAATCTGGTAGAGGCTTATTTTATCACAGTTGTATCCCTAGAATATTCTAGCAAACAGAAATATTCTTAGGTACACCTCCAAAATCTAAAGAAAAATGCCCTTTTTGCGAGTAAGGATTGAAGATGTGCCGTATAATTAATTTCTGCAAGAAAACCAAGTGCCTCAGGGTGGTGTATTGAGCACCACACTTTTCAATGTCGGGATTAACACGTCTTTATGCTGACGGCTTATTACTATATTTTTCGTCCAGAAACACGAATATCGTTGAGGGAATTCTGCAGTATACGATAAATTCCATGTATACTTGGTGCAATAGGATACACTTTAAAAAAAACAACGTTAGTATTCTTCTGTATAAAAGATCATGTTAATAAATGAAAGAAATCTTTGAATTTATTAAGGATTCTAAGCAATAAAAAGTACAGTAGAGCGTCGATAATCCGGACTAATTAATGTCAGACCACATCCGTATTTTCGAAATATCCGGATTTTTGAACATCGATATAAAAACATCGTTTTAAGAACAATTTCATACTACATATAGTGAAAGGAGCATAAAAATCGTTAAATATATTTATGCATATAGTTTATTAATTAATTTGTAACTAAAAATATGTACATATGTACTTCATATTAAAATAAACGTTAGAAGTTAAAATTTATCTAAAAAATAGTTGTACAAACAGATATGTCAAAAAAAAATATCGAACTACATATACATATACATATATGTATATGTATACACAAATAAACAAAAACTCACATGAATGGTTGGGGGTTTATTTAAGTGGAAACAGACAGGAAATAACATTATAAGGAAGCAGGCCGGCTTAGCGGTTTTGGTTTCTCGGAACTGTGTATAGCGAACTTACATACTGAAAAATTTGGTTCTAGGAATTACATGCTGTCTCCTTCCTGATATTTTTCTAGACGATAATTAAATTCTTTCCCGGGGTTCAGAAACTTCAGTTTGGCTTGCCTCGTGTGCATTGTGTATCGCTAATAGGCGCAAACCATATATATATATATATATATATATATTTTTTTTTTTTTTTTTTTTTTTTTTTTTTTTTTAAATCTCTGGAATAAGTCCGGATTTTTGACGTTCCGGATTATTGACGTCCGGATTATCGACGCTCTACTGTATAACAAAAAGTAAAGGCCCTATAGAAGCGAAGCATTTTACAATGCTCAGCTTAGTTTAGTATTACTTAAAATCCTTAATAAATTCAACGATTTCTTGAATTTATTTTCAAGATTTTTACCATGTGACATTTTATTTTCTCAACTGGATTATGGCTGCATAGCACATTCATCTGCCAGTTATAGCATGCGCACAGCATTGAACGTTATACACAACTCTGGAATTAGAATACCAACCTTCACTGTATTACAGGCATAAGATGTTGTGTTTAAAATTTGTCAAGATCAAAATGGGCGTTTTGTTTAATATATTGGCTGAACGCAGCAGAGACATGTCAAGTGGTATGGAGCCCAGCTAGGTCGATTCAGGATTGTAATCGCCTACTATATATGGTTGTAACTGCGAATCCAAGATAGATCTGTTTAAAAAGAAAGTTATTAAGTGTGGGAGAATGGTCCTTGACATACAGAACAACACGAAGGCTGGTTTGACAATAGGCACTGAAGCTATTTATAGTTAAGAGTTTATCTGAACTCATTAAGTAGGGAGGTAGAATGAGAGGGTAATTTGTCACCTCGAAGGACACATGTGTCATGTGAGGTGTCATCCCGAAGGCTGGCGTTTCCAATGATGAGAACCATATGACAATGCAAGAAGTATTAATGTCCATTTTGTGTGATTAAGGTCACTTGAGACAGGTAATCAACAGGTTGTCACCCTTTTCTTGCCATAGTGAGACTAAGGATTTTTTTTTTACTGAGTTCGTTACTAAATAAATTCCTTGTGAAAAAATGAATTCAAACAAAAGTTAGTCATTTAAATAAAAATAAAATAGTGGCCAAGAAAAATATAAATATACATAAAGACAACCGAAAGGATACTAACTTTGCAATTAAAAAATATAGAAAAACAAAAATGTACTGTACATTGAATTACAACCCCATAGTTGCCAGGAAGATTACATCGATATGTAAAGTTATTGGTCAAATCTCTTGGAAATATCATCAGTAACAGAAAGAACATCATAAGCTGGAAATTAAAAAAAAAAAAATGTTTTTCGTTACATGTTGATAGAAACACAAAATCAAACTAATCTGAAGGTTATTTTATTTAAATAATTTTTGTACCAGAGAATACTAAATTCATCATGGGGCTCAGGAGGTAAGCCATGTGGGTTAAAGCGTTGATCTTTATCTCACATGGCAAACCTAGAGTGGCGAGTTCGATTCCCGCCTGTGCAAATTTATTAGTGGCGGAATTGATTAAATAAAATCCTTCGTCCCACATTGGCTAGAAAAGGGTGGTAACCTGTAGATAACCCGTCCCAGTTAGCCTTAGTTGCAAAAAGTGGACGTTATTAAATAAATACATCAATGCTCACTTGATCTCCTAGGAATCCTGCTCATTACTGCAACTTCATTATGACAGGTAGATAAGCATAAGCACCCCAACGTTTTATTGGCAGGATAAAACTAAGTATTATATTAAATAAATGCCCTTTGCCTTCGCACGAATTGAAACCACGACTCTAGGTTTACCAAGACATAAAATCTTCATTCAAATTTAGAATGGATTAGACTGTTTAATGTGTAAAGGAACACTATCTTTTGTTTTGAGAATGAGAACACCATTCTACAACTACACATGCTACTTTCTTAAACTTAATTTTCAGTAAATACAATATAAATCTTATACTGAAGTATGTACAGGTTAGGAAACAATTATTACCAGCCGCCAGTGGATCTTCGAACTCTAGAAACACAGAACGGCTACAGGAAGGAATGGATTTCTATCCTTGATAAGCTTATACGTTTCTCTCAATGCGAAGTGACAGCATGTGAAATCAATTGCATGGGAAATTCTGGAGACTACGGTAGGTTCGATCATTTCTATCAGTGTAGTGGAAAGGCTCTTGATAACGATAGTCATTCTGACAGCAGAAATAAAACGTTTTCGTTGAACGATGGAGTTGGGAATGACAATTTCCTGTACTTGGAACTTCAAAATGATGACAGACTTGAAGATGATGGTGGTAGTGCTTGTGAAGGAGGATATCATAGTAGTAGTGATGAGAGAAGCCAGTTTCTCATCAATAAGGTATACAAGTGCCAAAATGACGGACCCGTGATGACGGAGTTTCCTGATGATGTAATGGAAAAAGGCGTTGAACTCTTCAACTGCCCAGAAGAAAATATAGACTGTTGTGGATCTAGACTTCAGTTAGTAGACAAGCTGGAAGAAGAAAATCAAAATCTTGCAAAGCAGTTAAAAGCAACCGAAAAATCATATGAAGATATGAAAATAATTCTGGAAAGAAGAATCTTTGAACTGGAAGGCATGTTGGAATCACATGTGAAATATCACGAAAATGATATTAAAAAAATGGAATTTAATAGAACAGAGTTAGTTAATATCGCAGAAACAAGATTGTGCGAAGCTTATAGAGATATAAATAAGAAAGAGGAGGCGTTGGCTGAAAAATGTAGGACAATCAACAAACTCAAAGTGAAGTATACTAAAAAAATGAGATCCATGGAGGAGGCATACGAGAGTAAAGTAGTTAGACTGGAAGATGAAATGAAAGGAATTGAAGAGGAAAATATGAAATTAAATGAAACATTAAGACAGCAATCAAAGCTAATAGATCTCCTTCAGAAGAATTTGAATGAAAAGACAAATAAAACGCCCAAATGTCACTTTTACTAATTTTATTTTGTGTTACATTTCAACATTGTTAGAGATTGAAATAAAGAAACATAATTTAAAACACATTCTTCATTAAAAACTGACTTAGTCATGACTATATTAACTTTTTATTTTACTTTTATACCCTCTTTATATGTAATTAAATGGCTATATGGTCTTGGAATAGGTTTTCTCACCTCATTAAGAAAACAGACAAATGTACTGCTAATTATATACTTCTATTGGGAGTATATCTAGTTCTCAAAAACGATGTCAAGGCTATATGTGTTTTTATTTTCTAACCTTCTTCCAGCCTCTAAACCTTAATTATTTTGTGCCTTCTTTGGTAGCCTTAAGAAATTTATTTCTGATGAGGATCAATAAGAAGGCCAAGTCCTCTACTGGTTTTTAATATTATGCAGAGTGCACTTTCGGAGTCAACGCTCCATCCTCAGTGCCTGCTGACAAACACAACCACCAGTTAATATAACATTCATAGCATCGCACAAAAGCAAAATAAACAACAGTCATAAAACCAAACACAAAATAATGAGTAAAAACAATGGAAAAACTTAAAACTAGTCAACAAATAAAACTAGAAAATCTAATAACTAGTCAACTACTAAAAAATTAAAGTCAAAACAATAAAAAACCTACTAACAAGTCAACTAATAAAAGAAGCAAACAACGATAAGCATACCCGTATGTCAAAACTATAAATAAAATTAAAACTATAAAACCTACACAAATTACAGATGTGGTTTTATAGTTTTAATTTTATTAGCAGATTTCCCTTAAGGGAAATCAGCTATTGAGGTCGTACTCATGATGCGAGTTTCGAAAAATTTCTTCAAATGTCCATCGATCCTACCCAGGAGATGACGAAAAAAAATGAGGTCCGTTCAAAATTATATATATATATATATATATATATATATATATATATATATATATATATATATATATATTTGTTTGTTAACGCTCTAGCGGCCGCAATTTTTGTTTGATCGTTACCAAACTCCGAATTTAATCGTTTTATGTAAAAAGAAAGATCTAGTTCGTTAACGGCTGAAATCGGACCAGTGGGAGGGGGGGGGTTTAGAGGGGGGATTTTGAAAAATTGAAATATCTCCGTTATTATGCATCGGATCGAAAAAGTATTTAGAACCAATCTTATTGCAAATTAATGCATTTATTCTCTATCTTGAATATTAACCGAGATATTTGCATTTGTAATCTGCATTTTCGGACTTTCCGCCGAGAGCTCTGGCGGCCGTTTCCATAACTATTCGTCCCTCGTGAATAGGTTTAGAGGTTAGGTTAACTGTTTTTTGAGGCTAGAAGCTACTGGGTTATTACGCCCTATATAATGTTTTGGGTTTAGAGGTTTTTTACTACTACAGTTGTTATTAGGCAGATTTCTCTATTGTAAAACTTCACGTGAGAAATCTGCTTAGTTTACGCAGCCCCTGCCCTTTTTTATAGTTTTGACATACGGGTATGCTTATCGTTGTTTGCTTCTTTTATTAGTTGACTTGTTAGTAGGTTTTTTTTTTTTTTTTTATAGTTTTGGCTTTAATTTTTTTTTTTTAGTAGTTGACTAGTTATTAGATTTTCTAGTTTTATTTGTTGACTAGTATAGAACCAATCTTATTGCAAATGCAATGTTCTATTAATATTGTTTTGTACATTTTTTCACTATCTTGAATATTAACTGAGATATTTCCATTTTTTAGTTTTCGGTCTTCTGTAAAGCCCCACTCCTACTCATCTCATATTAACAATATTCTATTATGTTAGAAAGCATTTTATTTGAAGCTTAAATACCAAATATTGTTGTCATTGAACTTTTTAGTTTTGAGATAAATGCAAATACGTGGCGCGCGTGGGAAATCTGCTTAGTTAACGCAGACCCTGCGTGACGGACTTTTTAGATATCTAATCTGCCGTTTTTCTATAAAATTTTAAATATTGTCATTTAAGAATTATGAAGGTCAGATTCCCCTTTTTTAACTACTTTGTTCTATGTATTAATTATTATAGTATATTAACTATAGGAAAACGAAGCCAATTTTTTTTATGTCTACAATAATTTACTTCCTAAGTTTAAGCTCTTCATCCCTGTGCTTCTGCCACGTCTGACCATTCACTTGATCAGTTGCTTTACTTATTATCCTGCTGCTGTTTATTTAAGTGTTCATTAGACTTGTTGCGTCTAGAACGCTAGGTTTCTTCTAATTTATAAGCGGGATCTTACTCTGAGCAAATTGATTCACAGAAGGCAGCAGATCACCCAAGGGATAGCCCGCGCCATCTATTGGTGTAGTGCAGAACCTCCAGACTTCGTGATAATACAGGAGAATTCAAGGTTCAATTCTGGTTTTCAGACAGAAGGCGGATTACGGATCGCAGGCAGATAGCATGCATCACCTCCAAAATTTCAAGGGCAAATCATTTTGAGCCCTCACCAAAAAAAAATCTTTAAGTTGAATATTAAATGAACAGAACCTGTCTAACAGGAGGTAATTTTCCATCCGGTTATGAGGAAGAGTAATTCATTCGTTCAGCGCAGTTTAACACGAGATCATTCGATAAAATTATTTCAGATTATTATAGCCTTGAAAAATATAGCTGTATCATGGCCTATGTTTTATTTGCCATTGAGTGGAAACAACAGTTGTAACGCATTTTTACTCCATTGTAGCAGTGAATGATGTATTGCAATCGCGAAAATCTTTGAAAATATTCTGATTAGTTTCGGCGAAACGTCTTTCTATATTCCATATTTGGGATTGCTGTAAGACGTAGTTGTGAAACCCCCCTTTTAATGAAAATCACCTTAGGTTGGGCGGGTTTAGGAGAGCGAAAACAAAAAAATCAAATTTCTCAGTACGTATTAGTGATAAGGTTTTTTTTTTTGTAAGAATTTGCAAAGAGGCAGGCTCGTTACCAACATACTATTGAATATGATTTTTGAAGTATAATTCATTTGAATGAAGTCAATTTCTAAAGGTCTCCATATATATTGGCGTACTCATGTCCATGGGTCAATATGATTGCCTTTGGAAGAGTGTGGTGGTCGATGTTTCGACGATAACGGGGTTGTTTTTGGCCTTCTTCCGGGATTTTACGAAAGCTAAATGCATTTCAATACAAGAAGTTCGTGTTGTAAAAACCTTTTTTGTTAAAAGGCTTCTATTCGGGTACCAACGTAGCCCACTTTCTCATTAGATGATGGGATTTCCAATTCATTAAAATCGGTTCGTTGGAACTATCTTTTCTTAGTTTCCCATTGACAGATACTTATATCCAATGGAACGCATAACATTTCTTTTAATGTACAACCTTTAACGGACAGCCATGTCTGCATTTCTCAGAAATGGTAATGCTAGGACTTAAGAGATGCTTATTGCAAACGGTAAGTCTAGTGTATAGATAAGGGTCTTTACTCTTAGCTGTTGATCTGCTTTCAACAAGAATCTAGAATGAAATACCTTGAGCTTTTGAACTAATATCTTGTATTAAATGGGCTAATATTTAAGGATTTCCCAAAACAATTTCATTGCTGGCTAACCTCACCATTTTAACCATTAACAATTGAACATGTCTACATCATAATTGGACAAGTCAAGAGTCCTGAAAAAAAATGTGCTCCTGAAGAAGCGCTCGATGACGTGAAACATACAGACAAGAATAGAGACAATGGAGGAGATTTTTGTGTTTTCATGGTGTTGACCTTTTGCCACACCTGCAGTTTATTGAGTTAGTAATGTTGAATGTTGTTTATTAACGCCCACTATGTACCTCTATGGATAATTGGGATAGGCTATGTACAGGTTCCCACCCTTTTCTAGCCAGGATGGGACTAAGGATTTTATTCAATAAGTACCTCACAAAATGAACTCATATTGCCCAGGCGAGAATCGAACTCGTGAGTTAAAAGGGGTCAGGAGTTGCAATATAGCAAAACTCACTCATGAAGAAAAGCAATATTGCCGAAGATGAATGCAACCAATACATTCATAAATTAAATGGATTTATATTTAAGTAAAAAGGGGAAAACCGAATATAATAATTATTCTGGGAAGATCTTTTGAAATATTTAGGTACTTTGATATTGTATTCAGTATTACTTCACTCGTGTACTACAATTAAATTCTCCGCACGTTTTTAAATATTTTTTTTACAGGTTATAATTTGTTTGTTAGTGGGAACAGAGCCTACGCTAATTTTGAGTAAAGTTAATCCCGTTAGTACACTAGCTGAATGCAAATGTCTCACTATCCACCCCTGACAAAGGTCCTTACTTAAATGAACTTGGAATATTCATAAGCCCCGCTGACTTACATAAAGACCTTCGGCCGCCTTTGATCCTGATCGGTTGCCGTAATGTTGTCTTATTGGTCTTATCTGTCGTATCCCATGAGAGCAACAGTCACTTCAGGTCCTTGCCCGAGAGAGATGAACGATATTTGGAATTATGGCAAGTCAGCAGGGAAAATGGCAAAGGAATAATGAGGAACTAATGTGTTTTTCTGGCAAACCTTTGGCTTTGGGATTTAATCTGTAGTACCTTCTAAGAAGAGTAGAGTGCGCTGGTTGAATACCACTAGATGAACAGAAAAGGCTAAGTCCTTCACGGAGGGGCTGTGTAAACTAAAGCAGATTTCCCTCGTGAAGTTTAACAATAGATACATCTACATACTGGTAACAGAACACCACCGTCAATATTTAGTGAATAAATACAAACGATAATGTGAAACCTCCCGACGGGAAGCGTCTGAAATGTAAACAACCAGGTCTGCCTAACTCTCGCCGAAAGTTATATAAATATAACGTATTAATTTTATTGAAATCTTAGAATCAGAATAATTTTTATCTCCGTCAATTGAATTTTAGTAGTCCAAGAACTTAAAGACGGGGAACGGGTCGCCAGAATATATTTGTATGTATCTCGAATAAAAAAGGTCTCTTGAAAATAATATTTTGTATTTAAGCTTCGAATTATTTTTTTTACTATATAACAAAATATTGTTTGTGTAACATGAGTAAAATTATGGGGTTCGCTGAATGATGAAAAATGCAAACATCTCGGAGATAGAGAATAAATAAAAGTTTTTGATCCGACGTATAGTAATGGAGATATTTCGAATTTTCGAAAATCCCCCATCTAAACCACCTTCCTCCCTCACATTGGTCTAAATTCAGCCATTAACGAACTTGATCTTTCTTTTTACATGAAACTATTGAATATCGCGTTCGGCAACGATCAAATAAAATTTCCGAGCAGTTAAAGCGTTAACAGAAAAATATGTATATATATATATAATTTTTAACGGACCTCATTTTCGTCATTTCCTGAAGAAATGTTTCGAAAATCGACATCAATAGCGGATTTCCCTTAAGAGATAGTTCCTAGATATTTTATAGTTTTCGGACATCAGTAAACTGCACCCCCCCCCCTCCACCTCCTACTAATGTCATATTAACTATAAGCTGTTGTATTATGAAGCACATTATTTGAAGCATAAATACTAAATATTGTTCTCATTGAACTTTTACTTTTTGAGATACATGCAAGTACGTGGCACACATGGGAAATCTGCTTAGTTTACCCAGCCCCTTCGTGACAGACTTTTTTTTCTAACACAGCTTAATAGTTCTGGTCAGGGCCGTTGTCAATTGCAATTACATATGTCGCGTGCTTTTTCCGGATTAGGGACTAATGGAGATATTAATAATACAATGGAAATCAACTAACCGGAAAACTATTATTATTATCTCTGAAAGTGGAGTAAGATAACTTAATCAGTTAAAGCATATCTTTAGAATAATCATTCTTAGTTCTTCCTTCTTTAGACTGAAATATATATAAAGCATGTGGGAACCTAGAGGGGAGGCTATCGAAGATTCACACTATTTCAGTTATTACAAGATGGATCGAAAAATTGAGTACAACCAATTTTTTTTGTAAAATTTAATTTCTTATAAATGTTGTCGGTATCTCTAATATTAACGGAAATAGTTCATTTTTCACTAAACTCCACTATTACTTATCTCATCTTAAAAAATAGCTGATATATTATGAAATGTTTTATTCCAAGTTTAAATATCCAATATTTAGAGCTAGATTGTAAAAAAAAAAAAATGCCATGAAATAAAGCTTGTATTAACGAGACGCTAGATGATCTAAATAAAATTTAAACTAAAAAATTGAAAATAAATTAAATAAGAAAACAATCTGAAGTTAAACGGTTTTATTGGGAAACATACAGATAAATATTACGAAGGCATTGTACCAAAAGTTAAAAAAAGAATCCTAAGTCCTAGGTACCAGCCACCACACACAACTCTCCTCATCAATCTAGTCCATTGATCAGTCAAATATATTATTGATGGCGTGTGTCGTTAACAATCCGAATATATAAAATACATTTTTTAATCAATTGACATGTATTAAAGGATGGCAAGCTTCAATAATTATGAGAACGTGTCCCACCTAGGAGAGACGATATACCTGATCACAAATATTTTTTGGACAATATTTATGACAAATATTTAGTGGTTTTATTTAATAATTGAACATTTTTTATAGTATTAATCTTGTACATTAAAAGATCCTTCAGACATGAAGTTTTTAAATTTATTTTTAAACAATAAATATTTTTTAATTGATTTAATACATTCGGGCAGAGCGCTAAAGAGGTTTACTTCTGAAAATGATACTTTAAAAAAGGAGTAATGTTACACCAAGGTGAGCATTTAAATTATTTTTTTCTTTATAGGACTGCCTACTGCAAATGAATTAATAATTATTAACCCAATTCAATCATTGTATTATTAGATTGGAAAACAGAAATATTCATCCTTCCTAATTCTTCCCAAAAATGAATGTCCTTTTTCAGTTCAAATGAGTTGATTTTTTTTTTTTTTTAATTTTAATTTATAACGTAAAGGGAGTGAGAGAGAGAGAGAGAGAGAGAGGGAGAGAGAGAGCGCGCGGGGGAGAGAGATTTGTTAAAAATTTTAATTACGAAGATTTGAAAAGAGAAAACTTTCCTTATCAAGCCTCAGTCTGCAGCTGGGTTCCTCGTAGCCCGTCCAACCCTTCCCACTTTCCCGTTTCAAACTGACTGTGAAATCAGGTGTTGTTTCACTATTTCCGGCAGATAGTTCGCCACAATGGACTTATATTTCTTGTATGTTTTCTTAATATGTCTCTTCTACATAATTGTTTTAAATACATACCAGGAAGATATGAACGATTTTAAGTAATAAACGTTTTTAGAAGATTTCCCCTCAGGGAAATCAGCTATTGAGGTCGTATTCATGACGCGAGTTATGGAAAATTTCCTCTAATGTCCATCTACCCTACCCAGGAGATGACGAAAATGAGGTCCACAATTATATATATATATATATATATATATATATATATATATATATATATATATATACAGTAAACTCTCGATAATCCGCGGGCGGATATTCCGCTTTGCGGCGCGTATATTCCGCGCTCGTCCATGGATTTTTTTTTTTTTTTTAATGTTTGAATAAGAAAAGTTTTTATACAGAATAAGTTTGAAGAGTTAGGTCTTAAGGAACTGTAGTAGAGAGGAAACACATTAAATAGAAAGATTCAATTCTCTTTAATCAAATTATCCAGGTGTTGCCTGAGAATGCATTAGTCTTTTTTTCTTAGAAACATCTTACCCTTCTAGCTTCCCTTCCTCCTCAAAACAGTATAGGTTTGACCTTCGAAGTTTTTATACAGTGAGTTCCTTGTGCTAAAATCACCCCACAGGTGCACCGCGACCAAAGTTGTAAGTTTTTCAATTTCTTTTATTTCTATATTTAATCTATTTACCTTAGACATATTCATCATTTGACGTTTGTAGTGCCTTGATTGTTTTTGAATAGTTAAAAATACCTACAAAATAGGGAATACACCTCTGAGGTGGCCGCGACTAACAATGCATTTTTAAAACATTTTTCAGAAAAAATGGTCCAGGAAATACGTATTTTTTGACTTGAGTAATCAAAATAATATTGCTAGACTCCACCACCCATTAATGGATCCTTTAGAAGAAGACGATAACATACAGAACGACACAGATTCGGAATTTGAAGACGGCTTGGAAGAACGGAGTATAGACTCAGAGACTGAACAAAGTGACGTGGAATCGGAAAGTGATGGATGAACAGTCACACGAAAAATATGTTGTATTGAGAAGTGTGAACAGAAAGATTGTTGACCGTTATGAGTGGAGGAAAACCCCTTTTCCTTTGCGTACAATAGGAAAACAAAATGTATTGACACACCTTCCAGGAGTGAAAGGGCGCGGCAAAGGAGGCTACTGCTGGTTCTGGCTCTTTGATAAGACGATTATTAGTAGTATTGTGCATTGCACAAACGAATTTATAAAAATCGTTGAGCCAGAATTTTCTAGGGAGAGGGATGCCAAAGAGACGGACTTCACATAAATAAAAGCCTACTTTACTTAGCTCACACATACAGAGGAGCGAGAATGAATTTAGAATACTCTATGTAAAACATGTTGGGCAAGAAACTCACCTGAGTTGAACTTGAAAGCACTAAAAGATTCGAAGGGAAACGTTTCAATTTCCTTTTTTACATAAATGTTTTCTTGTATTTGCTATTCCTGCAGTAATCAAATGAATAAGTAGTTCTCAACTATTCTTATTGCACTTTATTTATATATGTTTTCTAGTAGCTAAGTAAGTAGCACCTAACGAATTCATAGTTCATAAATTGCTTCATGTTAAATGAATTAATATTTTTAATAGCTGTAAGACGTATTCATATGTTATTTTGCTAACTTTTAAAATAAAATAGGTTTACTATTTGTTCAGATAAGTATTTATATTTGTTTAACTCTATTTTTGCCCTAAGAAGCAGTTTTATCAACATATTTCTCCATCGTCACCTCATAGGTGACCCGCGCCTAGAGTCGTTTGGAAATGACCCGCGCCTAACGGAGGGTTAATCGTTACCAAACTCGATATTTAGTCGTTTTATGTAAAAAGAAAGATCAAGTTCGTTAACGGCTGAAATCGGACCAGGGAGAGGGGGGGGTTTAGAGGGGGAGATTTGTGAAATTTCTCCGTTACTATACGTCGGATCGAACAAATGTAGAGAATCAATCTTATAGCACTTTTAATGCACTATAAATATTGTTATATACATTTATTCCCTAACTTGAATATTCACCGAGATATTTGCATTTTTATTAAGTGTAACGGACGAGCTATGGTCGCATTTATTCGTTTCCGCCGAAAGCTAGTTCGGCCGTTTCCGTAACTGTTCGGCACTCGTAAGGAGATTTCTCAATTGTATAAGGTAAACCGGGCTAAGTGGAACCGCTAATATCGTTAGTTCAATTTTAACCTGTCAGTACTCTTAAGGTTTATTCATCAAATATTCTAAAATTTTGTGTGCAAGTCCATTGGAATACGCCTAATCGAAGGTGTGATTTTGAGAAGCTTGACTAAAATTGTCTCTTCGCAATATCCATAAATTTTTTAGTTGGCCTTGGGTTCCACTTACCCCGGACTGCGGGGCAAGTGGAACCACCTGGCTTTCTTGAATGTAAAATCGTTAGGAAGTGACTGGGGAAAGTGTAAACGGATAAAACATCATTGAAAAAGTTGGTTTTAATCTTCCCTTTAAACCCCCCCCCTCCCACTGGCCCGATTTCAGCCGTTAACGAACTTGATCTTTCTTTTTGTATAAAACGATTATATATCAAGTTTGGTAACGATAAGACAAAAATTGCGACCGCTAGATCGGTAACAGACAAGTATACAGATAGGTACATAGGATATATATATATATATATATATATATATATATATATATATATATATATATTTGTCTGTTACCGCTCTAGCGGTCGCAATTTTTGTCTTATCGTTACCACACTTGATATATAATCGTTTTATACAAAAAGAAAGATCAAGTTCGTTAACGGCTGAAATCGGACCAGTGGGAGGGGGAGGGTTTAGAGGGGTGAATTTCGAAAATTCTTAATATCTTCGTTATTATGCATCGGATCGAAAAATAGTATAGAACTAATCTTATTGCAAATATAATGGTCTATAAATATTGTTATGTACATTTTTTCATTATCTTCATTATTAACAGAGATATTTGCATTTTTCAGTTTCCGGTCTTCAGTAAACCCCCACTCCTACTCATCTCATATTAACAATATTCTATTATGTTAGAAAGCATATTATTTGAAGCTCAAATACCAAATATTGTTCTCATTAAACTTTTAAATTTAGAGATAAATGCAAATACGTGGTGCACTTAAGAAATCTGCTTAGTTAACGCAGCCCCTGCGTGACGGACTTTTATTTCCCTCTTAAATCTTGCACACACTGCAAAATCCATTATCTAGAGTAATACCGATATGAATGAAACCAAAACTCGTTATAAAGTGGTTCAGCAGTTCTAATTTAGACTTCTGCAATATTGCACGTAGTTTGTAGTCGGGGGCAGTGCTAATGTATGGAGTCGACATTGTTCTCAACTTTGGCTAGTTGAATAGTTGTTTGCGATTCGAACTGTTTACTGGACAGAATGCTGTTTATTTTAAGTTTTCAACAATGGATGACTTGCCAAGGTGTGCTCGAATATATGGTCTCAGAAATGGTCGTTTAACAATGTTCAATGTCACATGCAACTAATATATACATAACTAGCTTAGATACCCGGCTTCGCTCGGGAATTCATTTGAGGCTGAATGGTGATGGTATATTTTTGGCAAGGCTTTACATTGCACTTGCACAATATTTTGACATTTACCCGTTCCAGTGTTTAGGGTTAATACCCGTTGTTGGCATTTGTTAATAATAAAATTATTTTTTTTATGTAAAACTTCACTGTCCTGCATATTGTCATATTTCCCGTCTCCTGTGCATTATGCATAGATTTGAATTATTAAGGAGAAAATATTGATATACATTTGAATTAATTTTTTCAGGTGAGGTACCTGGTAGTTCATATTGAAAAGAAGTGTTGAGCAAATTTCTCTAAATAACAAAATAAACAACTTTTGATATGTGCATATTTGCCGAAAACCCAATAGGAAATCATTATTATTAATTTCATGCCTCCCTTATAACCACCACTCCTGCCCGTCCCTAGAAATGTTAGAATGGCGTATTATAAGGAAGGCGTTAGTGCTAATACACATAATGAGTGTTTTATTTAGTTCGGTTGAGTCTTTTGTGCCAAATAAAATTGTTGTCTCCCGCTATAATTTTTAGCGTATAACGTCTTAATATTTCGGTATACGATGATAGTGTATATAAAAAAAAAGTTTCTCTAAAGAGCAAAATAAACAACTTTTGTTATGTGCATATTTGCCGAAAATGCAATAGGAAGCGAAATATCACTATTATAAATTTCAGGCGTTCCTTATAACCCCCACTCCTGCCCGTCCCTAGAAATGTTAGTATAGCTTATTATAATGAAGGCGTTAGTACTAATTCACATAACCAGTTTGGTTTAATTCGGTTGAGTTTTTAGTGCCAAATAAAATTGTGGACTCCCACTTTAGTTTATAGCGTATAACTCATTTATGCTTCCGTATACGGCAAAAGTGCATATTACAAAAGTTACTCTAAATAACAAAATAAACAACTTTTGTTATGTGCATATTTGCTGAAAAAGCAATAGGAAACGAAATATCGCTATTTTTAATTTCTGGTCTCCCTTATAACCCCCACTCCTGCCCGTCCCTAGAAATGTTAGTATGGCTTATTATAAGTAAATCGTTAGTATTAATTCACACAGCGAGTTTGTTTTAGTTCGGTTGAGTCTTTTATGCCAAATAAAATTGTGGACTCCCGCTATAGTGTTTAGCGTATAACTCATTTATACTTCCGTATACGGCAAAAAAACATATAACAAAAGTTACTCTAAATTACAAAATAAACAACTTTTGTTATGAGCATATTTGCTGAAAAAGCAATAGAAAATGAAATATCGCTATTTTTAATTTCAGGCCTCCCTTATAACCCCCACTCCTGTTCGTCTTAGAGAACATTAATATAGCCTAAAGTCTAAGTTGGGCTAGTAGTAATATACATACCAAGTTTCATAAAATTCGGTTCAGCCGTTTATGCGTGAAAAGGTAACAAACAAACAAACAAACAAATAAACAAACAAACAAACAAACAGACACCAAAGAAACAAAATGCAGTTATGGTGTCTATGACATGTGAAACGAAAAGTTATCGTGAAATTTCGCGAAAAAAATCAATGTACAGACAGAGGTTACAATTTTATATATATATAGATTAATGTGTGACAGAGAATTGAATTGGTGTTCCCAAGAAAACTATCCCACTACCCCAACTATGATACAGAGTATCTTCTGTTTAACGAAGTCAACTTCAAAATGAGAAGTGTTTAAATGTACTACAAGCTAGTTTTGTACCAGTTTCACGACTGACCAAGAATAAAGAATGTCCGTCACGCAGGGGCTGCGTAAAATAAGCTGATTTTCCTCTCCTTGAATAAAAGATAAATCAACATACTGATAACAGAACACCACCTTGAATATTAAGTGAATATATAAATAACAAATAGTAATATTAAACCTTTCCCCTCAAGGTGAGAAGCGTCTGAAATGTAAACAAACAGGTCTGCCTACCCAACTCTCACCGTAAAGAAAAACATTACTGAAATATATCAGAATATAACATATTAATTTGATTGAAAACGATTTACTATATCTAGTAATATTTGGTATTTAAGGTTCGTGTAATGTGGTTTATTACATAACCGAGTATTGTTAGTTTAACATGAGTAGAAATGGGGGTTTGATGAAGGCTGAAAACTATAAAAAACAAATATTTCGGTTAATATTCATAAAAGAAAATATGTATAGAACAATATTTATAGATCTTTTAATTTGCAATACGATGGGTTATATACAATTTTTCGATCCGACTTATAGTAACGGGGATATTTCGAATTTTCAAAATTCCCCTCCCCCTTGTCCGATTTCAGTGATTAAAAACTTGATCTTCCTTTTTACATAAAACGATTAAATATGCAGTTCGGTAACGATCAAACATAAATTACGACCGCTAGAGTCTTAACAGAGAAATATATATATATATATACAGTAAACTCCCGATAATCCGCGGAATTGACTGGCGCGACACCCGCGGATTAGCCGATTCCGCGGATTAGGCGATCCCGCGGACAACACGCAAAAATTCTAAAATGGAGACATACAACACAGGGATGTTACTGGAAAATGTTTATTTAGTAATATTAAAATGTGAAATATGAAAATATAATATGAAAAAACAATAAATATGAAAATAATTAAAATTAAACATATTTACGTAATACACATACATGTACAATTTACTTTTTCAGAAAAAAACCGTTAAAAGTGTTTGTTGTTTTGAAGCAAAACATCTCTTCTTGACTTGATTCTTTAGTTTTTTCAACACCATTTTATCACACAGTGATGCATCATCTTGTTCTTCCAGATATTGAATTAGTCCATTAACGTGTATTAGGGCTTCGTCATGACTTACTTTCTTTTTGGTGTTATCCTTCTCTTCTTCCTCACTCTCCTCTAATTCAATACCTGATACTCTATCTATTATTTGTTCATCAGTAAGATGTTCGAAACCTGGATCACTGGCATCGCAATTAATCCACTCAACAATATTTCTTTCATCGACATCACTTCCTCCAGCAACTGATTTCGCTAAATCATTAGCAGAAACTTCTTTATCTGAAGGCTCTACTGAAGTATTTTCTACATTTGGTAAAATTTTCCTCCAGGACTTTACCAACGTAGTTTGTTTTACTGACTCCCAAGCAGTGTTTATGTCATAAATGCTGTCGAGAATGGTATAATCTTTCCAGAAACCCTGAAGATCATTACCCTCTTCAATCCTTTTTTTTAAAAAGTCTGTTCTATATTTTTTTTTCATCAAAGCAATTACTCCCTGGTCCATTGGTTGGATAAGAGCAGTGACATTTGGAGGCAAAAAACTGACGAAAAAAGTTCCACAACAAAAGTTCGAAATATTTTTCGATGGGTGTGACGGGGCGTTTTCAATAAGCAGCATAGCTTTTTGGGGTAGGTTTCTTGATTTTAAATGTTCTTTCACTTGAGGGATGAATTTTTTATGAAACCACTCTTTAAAAATTTGTTGGTCCATCCAGCCTTTCTTCTGATTAAACTTATGTACTGCTAGGTTTTCGGCACTTGTCCCTTTAAAAGACCGCGGTTTTTTTGACTTTCCAATAACTACCAGTTTTAGTTTGTGAGAGCCTGTTGCATTGCTGCATGTCATTATAGTAATGCGCTCTTTACTGGACTTATGGCCTGGAGCTTGCCTCTCGCTATCAAATGCCAGTGTTCGCGTTGGCAAACATTTCCATAGCAGCCCTGATTCGTCAGTGTTATACAGCTGTTCGTAACAAATTCCTTCTGACTGAAGGAGCTGTTCAAACTCTGTTTTAAAATTTTCTGCTGCCTGCTGGTCGTTACTTAATTTCTCGCCGTAAAGTCCGATTTCCCTTATCCCGTGGCGCTGTTTAAACCTCGTCAACCACCCTGATGATGCATTAAATGTTCCCTCTAAACCTAGCATTACAAAAAACTGTTTAGCTTCTTCAGCAACAATAGGCCCAGAAACAGGCGTTCCCTCTCTTCTCAACTGACTTACCCATTCCAACAGTGCAGCATCTAGTTCTTCATAAGTGCTCCTTCTCATGGTTTTTCTTTTCTTCATCGATGAAGAGTTGTCTGATGAGTATGCAAATTGCAATAATTTATCTTTTTGCTTAAAAATATCTCGAACAGTTGTTTCTCCTATTCCATATTGCAAACAAATTTGCTTCCAAGATTCGCCATTTTCGATTTTTTTTATTAATTCGCGTTTCTCTTGAATCGATGAAAACACTTTTTTCCTTTTATCGGTCATTGTTAAATAAAATAACGATAAACTTTGACGATAACTACTGTCAGTGATTCAAACACACGAGCGAAATGAACTACTAGACAGCAATGCGACAGAAACTAAACTGATATGAGAAGAGTTTGGAAATGAAAATTAGATTCTGATCTTATTAGAAAATTATATGGAAAAAGGAAAGGATGATTGCTGGAGGCGGAAGTCGTTAGGTTTATTCAATCGGAAGTTATTAGAAAAACACCCCAAAGATGCACCTGTCAGGACGCCGCGACTAACGGAGGGTTAAACAATAATTACGACCGCTAGAGTGGTAACAGACAAATATATATAGTTTTGAACGGACCTCATTTTCGTCATCTCCTAGGTAGGATCGATGGACATTTGAAGAAAAATTTCGAAAATCGCGTCATGAGTACAACCTCAATAGTTGATTTCCCTGAAGGGAAATCTGCTAAAAGTTAATTTTGAATTTATTAAGACAGATGGAAAGAAAGACTCTAACATTGATTCTAGTGTTCGAAAGTCGTTTAAAAACTGGATACTACGGATTAAAGCCATGAAAGAATTATTGTAGATAATTCTTATTTTTTAAGAGGAAAATTTTGTTATGTTGGTTTATATTTGTTTAGAGAAAGTAGCAGTTGAGATTGGTATATGTACACGCCTAGTAAATAGGTGCCAACATAATGCGTTTTAGTACATAATTTGGCTTTATTATGGAATCCATTGAATGATTACTTTTTTATCTATTTGTTTTTTTCCAAATGTACTTCAATAGATAATATCGTAATTTTAATAGCTTTAGAAACATATTTACACTATAATCTGTTTATTTTTTAACTTCCTGAGTATCATGAGGACTAATATTTGAAACTAAAATACATTTCCTAATATCTAGGCGCCTGAGATAAACCTCGCGCAGCTTCTATGAGAGACACGTTTTTGTCGAGTTTCTAGAGGTACTAAGATATGTTTTAGCAGATTTCTCTTAAGGGAAATCAGCTATTGAGGTCGTACTCATGACGGGAGTTTCGAAAAATTTCCTCAAATGTCCATCGATACCCAGGAGATGACGAAAATGAGGTCCGTTCAAAATTATATATATATATATATATATATATATATATATATATATATATATATATATATATATATATATATATTTGTCTGTTAACTCTCTAGCGGTCGCAATTTTTGTTTGATCGTTACCAAACTCGGAATTTAATCGTTTTATGTAAAAAGAGAGATCAAGTTCGTTAATGGCTGAAATCGGACCAGTGGGAGGGGGGGTTTAGAGGGGGGCTTTTTGAAAATTCACAATATCTCCGTTATTATGCGTCGGATCGAAAAATTGTATAGAATCAATCTTATTGCAAATTAAATTTACTATAAATATTGTTCTATACATTTTTTCTGTATCTTGAATATTAACCGAGATATTTGTATTTGTAGTCGTCGGCAGGAGTCGGCTATGTTCCGGAATTTCCGCCGAGAGCTCTGCCCATAACTATTCGTCCCTCTTGAATAGGTTTAGAGATACCTTACTACTACAGGTGTTATTGGGCAGATTTATCTACTGGAAAACGTCACGTGGAAAATCTGCTTAGTTTACGCAGCCCCTGCGTGACGGACTTTTGTTTACTCTGGTTATAGATTCGAGCCTCCAACCGCAACATCGATACGAAAAAAGTCTGTCACGCAGGGGCTGCGTTAACCAAGCAGATTTCTCACGTGCTAGAATGACACACGTCATCTCACGAAATATGTTCTATTTCTATATAAAATTCGAGGACTGGAAGGACCGAGGAGGGGGGAGGGGGTAAACTAAACAGGTTTCTCACCTGCTGGTACAACAAACTTGTGATCTCATATCAACACAAATTCTCTATTTCTATGTAAAAAAAAAAAAGATGATCAGAAGGGGCGGGGATAATGAATAATGAAATCACAAGTAAACGAATAACTCTTTTAGTACTTGAGTTACGAAAAAATGAATAGACCAACAATTGTAGAGCATCAATAGCTTAACAAGATTGGCTTTATAACACTTTATAATCCGACTAATAATATCGGGAATATTATGAATTTTCAAATTCTCCCTTCTCTACATCAACAATATTGCAGTTCCAATTTCAGCCAATAACAAATATGATCTTTAGTAATGATAGAAAAGGTAAAATATCGAAATATCGAGTATGGTATAGGTTAATAAACATTTTCGAGTTAAATTGTTAAATCTTCATTGATGACATCAATCGACGAATTTACATCCAACTCCATAAGAAAGAATTCTTGAAAACAATATTTGGTATACGGGTATTATCCTAGAATAAAGTGGTTCTTGATATAACAGCTGATTATTGATATGACATGAGTAACAGTGGGGGTTTACTGAAGGGTGAAAACTGAAAATTCAAATGTCTCCGCTAATATAGGTGATAGAGAAAATATGAAAGTAACAATATTTATAAGTAATTGTATTTGCAATAAGTATACTTCTTGTACAATGTTTCACTCTGCCGTAAAGTAATGGAGATATTTCCAATTTTTGAAATTTCCCTCTAAACTCCCCCCCTCCCACTCCTCCGATTTCTGCCATTAAAGATCAAGCAAAATTTGTGACCTCTAGATCGTTAACAGACATATATATATATATATATATATATATGAATTTGGAACGGACCTCATTTTCGTCATTTCCTGGGTAGAATCAATGGACGTTTGTGGGATTTTTCGTAAATCGCCTCAGGCGTAGGACCTGAATTGCTTATTTCCCTTAGGGGAAATCTGCTTATAGAAATAAGTAAGTCAACATTAGCATTCTAATGGAAATATTTAAAATTTTATATTTTCATTCGTTTAGCCATTCCCCGCCAATACGTGATTTTCGGTTGACAATCGCACATCTTGAAATGTAGAAAGAAAGCTATATTCCAAATTACATGTATAATGAATATTCCGTTAAATGTTATCGCAAATATGACTGAATTAAGGTACACTTCTCATCAAATTGCAAAACTATTCGTCCCTGGCCAAGGTCTTTATACCACTTGTAGGAATTGCGTTTCTCCCACAGTAGAAATTCGCTTAAAATACGAATTATCATTATTATTAATTAATATTTATCACAAAACGAAATAATATCATTAATTAATGCATTAAGTTAGTAATTGAGATTTGACATTGACTCAAAGAGTAATCAGTGGTCTTCAATATGGAAACGTCCTTCTTAAATCATTACATTCTCTTTTTTTTCTTTTACTTTGTCATGATAATAAGGGACCTTCGCCGATACCTCATTATTCTTTTGTGCTGAAAACTGGCAGACATTATACATGAAAACCTTTTATTTCTTTTTTAAACTTCTTTTTTTTCCAGGAAAACTAATGATGTTAAGGAATTTAAAACAGCTGGTATAAATATTATTATTATTATTTATTAACGTCCACTTTTTGCTTCTATGGCTATTTGGGACGGAGTTATGCGAGTTAAACATGAATTTAATTATTGACAAGCGCATCATAAAATCCTCAGTCCTTCCCTTGCTAGAAAAGGTTGGTAACCAGTAGATAACACGTTCCAATAAATAAAAAGATAATAATTGGGGCGGGTTATCTACAGGTTTCCTACCAGTTCTACCAAGACTAGGACTGAATATTTTATTTAATTATAATTCCGTTACTATATTAATCCTGTTGACCAGGTGGGGATCGAACTTGCTACTCTAGGTTTCCCATGTAAGGTTAAGGCCAACGCTTTAAGTCATAAAATAAATTATTAAATAACAGCACAGTTATTATTATTAATTGGTTGAAATAAATATGTAAAATATATTATGACATTCGAGTTTTCTATCAAAACTTTTAAAATATAATATGTAGCGATAATAGAGGAATTTGGAATTTAATTACACAATTTTGACTTCAACTACAGAATAACTTTGAAATACTGGAAAACACGTTCTAAGCCCATATTTATATATACTAGCGGACTCAGCAGACGTTGTCCTGCATGATATTTCAAGCGATTAGGATATTAAATTTAATAGTACTACGTTTAAAACAAAAGCTACTTTTAAAACACGAAAAATAACATTTGTTATGTGCACGTTTGCCTAAAAACAAATAGAAAATAAAATATCGCGAATTTTTTATTCAGACCTCCCTTATAACCCCCACTCCCGTTCGAACCTAAACAATTTAATATAGCTTATAATGTTAAGTTTGGTTCAATCGTTAGTGCCCAATAAAATTGTTGGCTCCAACCTTTATTATTTAGTTTATATCTCGTTTATACTTTTTTATACGACAAAAGTGAATATAACAGAATTTTCTCTAAATAACAAAATAAACAACTTTTATCCTGTGTATATTTGCCGAAAAACTAATAGCAAACGAAATATCGCTATTTTTCATTTTAGGCCTCCCTTAAGGACCCCACTCCTGCTCCATCTTCCGGGCTGATTTGTGACGCTAACCCATCCAAAGCATCACCCAAACGCGTACAAAAAAAATTCATTCAAATTGGTCCAGCCGTTTAGGAGGAGTTCAGTGACATACACACGTACAGTAGAATTATATATATCTATATATATATATATATATATATATATCATCATTATTATTATTATTCACATAATAATCGCATTTCGCAACAGGGGCGATTTAGCGACGAATCGGTTATTTAATATACAGTATAATAATTAACATATTTAACATATAACCTATTTAACATATAACCTATAACATATTTAACATATAACCTATAACATATTTAACATATAACCTATAACATATAACATATTTAACCTATAACATATAATTATTATATTTACGTAAGTATGCTCATTTCTGCAAATATTTTCAGTATTGCCCAACATTATAATTTTTTGAAAATGTTTTGTTTCAAGTATTGTAATACGCGGTCTATGTACGGGCTACAGTCATGTAGTAATTCAGTCATAGTGTATGGTAGGTCTATGTGAGTCCTTAGATAGCAGTCAGTAAGTATATGTTTTATAGTAAGTCTACAGTTACAGTGTTGGCAGAAGGGCTCGTCTTCTCCAGTAAGTAGATAAGTGTGAGTTAGTCGTGAATGGCCAATTCTCAACCTCGTTAAAACTACTTCTTCTCTTCTAATTAGCCTTTTTGAGGAAGGCCATTCACCAAGTGTATGTTTCAGTTCTCGAAATTTGTTATCAGTTATGGTAAACCAAGTTTTCTGCCATGAATTGAGTATCATATGTTTTGCTTGGGCTTGAATATCTTGGTATGTACAGTATGTGTTGTCGTGAGCTCTTTTTTGAGTAGCTGTCTTGGCAAGTTCGTCTACTTGTATGCTTTGTTTAATGTTTGTATGTCCGGGTAACCAGTACATAGTTATTTTTTTTGTTTAATGTCTGGATTTTGTGTAATATGTACGAGATGAGTGGATGTGAACTATATATGTTTTTTAGTGAATGTAATGAGCTAAGAGAGTCAGTGCAAATGATGATGTCCGTGTCTGTAGTTTTATATATATATATATATATATATATATATATATATATATCATAATTCGCTTTATACAACTATGGCTCGAGGAGACAGGTATCGTTGGTACCCTTACAATTTATGTGGCCCACGTGGGAATCTAAATTTCCTAGTTTGTTAAAGCCAACTCCCTAACTCACATGACTGACCTGAGCCCCCAAAAAATAAAAGTTATAATTTGCAGAATTTAATAAATTATTCCAATGGGACAGCCTATTATTGTTATTTAATAATCATTCATAATAATTATTTGATCAAATAATTTAAGTTAATAAAATACCTTGATAATTCAAAGCAAATACTATTCAAAGTGCCCCCCCCCTCCCCACTCAATTGACAATTTAATTTGGAACAGTGAACCAACTACTTGATTATTAATTCGCTCTTCCTCTGAATTCTATATCTGATTGTTATTACGTCTCAAATTCAAGTGTTTACAAATTAAAGCAAGTGATCTCCCGTTCTCTCTCTGTAACTCCATAGTCTCCCTTTATTGATTGATTTGCCTTTGACGGCTCTGAACTACGATTCAAAAATTTTGTATTTTTTAAAACTATAAATTGAAGACAAGTATTACATTATTTTCTAAAAAAAATAAAATACGAATATGTAATACAAATATGATGTACTCATAAAGTGATTGATAAAAACTTTCTTCCATTGTCCAAAAATCCTATAGGAGATGACCAAAATGAGGCTAGCTTAAATTATATATATAAATATAATTCGAACATTGATAATTCATAAACCTCTATTATTAGTTACATTTGCCTGTTTGCTTTAGAAGAACTTTTTTTTAAAAACTATTCCTATAATTGGAAGTGTTTAGAAAGATTAATGTTGCCTCTATAATTCCAATAAGTTTATACTTTGGTCTTGTATTTTTTTGCTCTTTTGGTTTGAAACCTTACTGTAAAATTCCAAATAAACCTCTACAATTCGAATAGTGTTACTGCTAGCTTCTGAAATTCAAAATAAGTAGAAAAACAAGTTCTTACTAATTTGTATTCTCATTTTCCTTCAGATCTGAATACATTTACATTGTTTTCATTGCAATATAAACAGTCAAAATTTTACTGTCGCTTCTGTGCAGTTTAGTATTTTTAACTTTGTTTATTTATGTTGTTTTGCTGGCTACAATAAAACTAATGAAATACTGATTTATAATGTAGTGAAAACGTTTAATAATGAAATGTTCTATACTGTAATGTTTTATAAACTGTGCCTCTTTACTTAAATTATTTCAGCGGCACGAGACTCTCAAACATAGTAAATAACCTTTGCAGTTTGTCTTTGAACTGTCGTGTATTTCACAGCAGTGTTGTTGGAAGTGAAGAATATTGTTTACTTGGAGAGAGAAAAAGACGTCCAATTCTTCAAAAGTTTCTTATATAAGCGCTTTCGAAGACCATTCTATCCATCTTCAGAGCTACTTGCATGCTCTCATTGGGAAAGACAGCAAGTGACTGGCTCGGTATCGTGTATTTGTGAGTACATCATTTCTATACTTATCCATAGAAAAAAATGTCTAGAAATAGAAGTTAAGATGACAGTTACATGATCCATGGGGTGTTGATGTTGTGTTACCACGATTTTAATTGAAGTTATTATGTCGAGTGACTACAGGAGTCCTATGGACTGGAAGTGAGTTGATCGCTTATGTATAAAATTTATTGTTATAAATTGGCTGGCCTCTAAATTTTTAATTTAGGAGGAATATTCGTGTTTGTGTATATGTGTATATATATATATATATATATATATATATATATATATACATACAAGTAATATTCATAATATGTATCTTCTCATTATACTTGTCCGTTAACGTTCTAGTGCCCAGGAATTATATTTGACCTTTATCAAATTCAATATTTTCATGTAAATTTGAAGGTCAAGGTCATAACGTGTTTCGGAAGAGGACTTTTTTATAGATATGGGAGTGTATATATATATATATATATATCCAAAACATAATAAGTATATTCTCATAACATTACTGTTAACAGTCCCCTTGAATTTTATTTGGTCCTTATCTAATTGAATATTTTCATGCAAAACTGAAGGTCAAGTTAATAACCTACTTTGGGACGACGAGTTTTATATAAATGTTCATGTGTGTGCGTGTAACAAATATGGCATGATCAATTGATCTGGAAAAATACGGGCTGAGATGGCTGGCATTGAGGTCAAGATCTAGGTCAGGTCATCGACCGATACTCTACGATCTTTAATATCTTGCTTATATCTCTTATCATTATTTACTACTGCAAAAAAATCCATATTCGATACGACTTTTTACATCGATTTTAACAATTTTTTCCAAAAAAAATCAGCTATTGTGGTGTACTAAAAAAAGTAATTTTTGAGAATAAATACATGCACCTGCTAGAGCTCAAGACGCCGCTATTTCGTTTATCGTTAGCAAAATATATGTTAGAGATTAAAGGGTAACGATTAAGTTGGTTCATCACCGAAATCTAATCAAAAGGAGTCCAGTCCAACTTGTGATTATGTACTAATATATTGTGTGACATACAGGAAAATTTTATTCAACTAATCTTCTTTCTAACCCCAATAATCTTGTTTTGACGCTCCCTGAACCCATTTCGACTAGTAGTGATTTTAGTCCGTATCTCGTATAATTCAAAAAAGAGCGTCATGCGCATAGACTGCGTAAACTAAGGAGATTTTCCAAGTGCTGGTATGGCATATAGTTTTGAACGGACCTCATTTTCGTCATCTCCTGGATAGGATCGATGGACATTTGTGGAAATTTTTCGAAAATCGCGTCATGAGTACGACTTCAATATCTGATTTCCCTTAAGGGAAATCTGCTAAAATGATATTAGACTATTAAAATTTCATATTTTGGATTGATGTTCACTTTCACTTTTGATTGAAATAGACTAAGGGGTAGAGGGGGTCGGGAAGGGCGAAAATAAACTATGCAAATTTCTCCGTACGTATTGGCGATAAAAATGTTTTTTATTGTACTTTCTTTATCATGGACAAATGTATAACTTATGTTCTGTGATATCTAATGTAACCTTGGTCGAAGGTATCATTATTGATACTTTAGGGATTAGTTCCCACCATATATTATAATTTTAACATTGACCGGTAATCTTATTATAGATCGACGGATAATGTTATTCTAATAATGAGTTTTTAATTTATGTCTAGTGACATACAATTCAAACATGTCAAAAGATGAATCGCCATTGTAGCGGCATCTCAAATAAATAATAATAATAATAATAGTGACATACACATTTTAGATTACTGACTGTGTTATAATATTTTAGTTATTTATCTTACTAGATACAATATGTATTGTTTTACTTAGTATTGGTATTGTCCTAGGGATTGATTTCAGTTGCTGTGTGCTTCAGCACCTCAATGTAATTGAGCAGCCCCACAAACTGTATATAACTTTGTACAATAAAGTGATTCTCTCTAAGTCTTGTACTTGTATTAAATTGCAGGAAATACTTGATTACACTTCATTTAAAATCATTATTATTTGAAATTTATATAGGATATCTCCTTTACCATTCATCGGACACCATCGGTTTTGTTAATTACCACTGAGTTGATTTAGGCTGCTTTCCTCGGGAATTGTAAAAGTTGGGTATACTTATGCACTAAATAATCCCGTCATTTTCACGATTAAACAATCTGTTATTATGCCTACAGAGCAAAAATAGACAGTGGGGCAATATTAAAGGATGTATAATTAAAATAGGTGGAGCCATGGAATTAATGTTTAATAAAAAATTCCCGGCGAAATATAAAGGTCGTATTAGTTTAAGCACTTAATAACCTCATCATTTTCAACACTGCCTGAATATTGTCTGTCGTTACAATCGTTATCTTGGTTTATTCTAGAAGCCTAGCTTTTGGACAAATATAAGGATTCCACCCCCTTAACATTTAATTAAGAGCACCTGACGTTTGTGCCAAAAGGCCTTGTGCTTTAATAAAGAAATTGGTGGGAAGACATTCTGTTATTAAGACCTGTTTCCCAGATCTGCACTCCCACATCCAGCAACATACGTATTATGATTCCACCGTCTTAAGGTTACCAGAAAGAAAAAAAAAAATATTCTCAGGAATTTTGTTGAAATCCAAGAGATGTAGAAGGTGGTACCGGAAGCCGGAACTGAAAATATTAATTCTCACGAACCGAAACAATGTTTTAAGGCTGTAGATATTGAATACTATATGTATTGATTTCCAAATTAACCCTCACTCTTGTCTCTGTTAAAAAAGTATAACATATCGCATGTTGGCAATATTAACACTCCAGTAGTCGCACGTCATCTGAGAGATGACATGGAGAGACATTTTGAACTGTTGAGTAGAGGATAGAACCTGCTGCTTTTCTCTTCTGAATATTGCGGCGATCAATTCTCAAGTAATTTATTTATGAAATGGCCATATTTCATTTTATAAACCTACCTAACTATTTTACAAACCTCACTATATAATGTGTATGTATAACATATGTATATATTTCATATTGTGTAAGCCAAGATAATGTGTGAAATATTTTTTTTACATATTATATAATCATAAATCATGGATATTCTTCATATAATGTATCAGTTATAACTTTTATACAAATATTAGTACAGGCTTAATTAAAACTAACATTCTTACTTTAATACTAAAGGAAAGACGTTAAGGCATCTGAGAGATGACGCGCGCCCACTTTTACCCACTGCAGTGTTAATTTCCTTACTTCATAAAAACATTTTACAATTTCTTAGAAGACATCCCTACTGAACAGAATTTTTTTTACTAGAACAATTAATATGTTAGCTTTCGCTCATAGCACCACATCGTGTTAATAGTACATAATTTTATTATACGTCTATTATTGCTATCGGCCATAAAAAAATTTATGAAATTCTGTATATATGACTTCGCGAAAGAAAAGTATCGAAGGGTGACGTAAGCTGCTAAATTATAGCTGTATATGTGATGCTTAGCTCTAAAAGGGGTTTAATTGATGGTTTGCCTTCCCACTCCCTGTTGCCTTTATAAACCGGTTTCAGGAACATGCCAAACAACTCTTTAATGGATGATTTTCTTTTTCCTCGTATGTACATTTGAAAGGCATCATAAGATTTAATGTTTATAGATAATGATTACAGCGTCATCAATTTTTATTTTAACCATATTGACGAAGGATTAGTTGTTTGAATCGTACTTACGCAATAACCAAGATTCATACACCGCATTTTTTTGAAGATGGATTAGAATTTGTATATATCACTCATTACAACAAGTAGTCACAGATTTTTTTCGGGTTCTTGTCTGCTTAAGCTGCTTTACATTATCATAGAATCTTCTACAAGTTGACTTCTAGATATAAAAGTAACAAGGTTAGGATAGTTCCTGATGGAGGAGGTAAGCTTGAATTATTTAGATGAATAAAAAGGCGGTGGTTATTAGAGGGGGTGCCATTCGGCAGGTGCGCAGATCGTAACTTTTTTGCAACTTTAGCGCATGACGTCACTAGTTGCCACTTTCAGCTTTGTTTACATCGTGAGCATTGTTGTCTTTTAATGAATTGTTTTATTTTCTATTGTTATAAGTGATATTTTGCAAAATGCCGAGTGATTGTACTGTGTCAACATGTTCCAACATCAGGCAAGTTTGTATCTTATCACCGGTTCCCGAAAACCTCATAAATTAATGAACAGTGGGTAGAGTAATTTGTATCATTTACAGACATATACCATTTTAATAATTTCGTATTCCCCAAATTAATCAGAAAACGACTTATATTGATCGTATTTCAGCAGGTCCGCGCCGAATTTTGTGACATAGCAGGCTTGCTGCATTCTGATTGACTATACGCCAAATGGCCCTACCTTATATTATACGTACCTTGGTTATTTTAGGTTTTGTAGGACAGTTTTATTTTTATAGTTTTTGGTTAATAATTTAATATCAGTGGAGCTAGAAATGAGATGAAAAAGTGTTAATTTTTACTACTCATTGATCCATTATTTTGGTACTCAAAAATCAAATGTTCATACTTCTTATATTACTTTAGTTCATCTAGAGGGTCTTCAAAATGAGTGTTTTTGAGCCCCCACCTCCAAATAATTTAGTTAGTCCCCCGTCACAAGAAAATAAAAGGAGAATGAACAAATCACAGTAAATTTGGTTAAGAAGGGTCTGAAGTACCTTGTTCCTTTTTTTTTAAAATTATATAAAAGTACCAACAAATTAATACATTCCGAACAGTAAGAAACAGAAAGTTTTATTTGGTTAAATCCATGTGTCACAGGGCTCATTCAAAACATTTACATTTGGTCGTTTGCGTTGTATTTAGTCGAAACCCCATTTAAATGTTAAACTCTAAGTAACTTGGTTAGTAGTGAAAAGGATTTTTTTTTTGTGGAACTCTCTTAGACTGTGAGTTGGTAGGAAAAAATAAACACAAAATGTTAAGGCCATGGGTGTGAACTAGTGTAACCTTCATCCAGGTTTGCTCTTTATATGTTTGTCGTCTATTTTTTGTCAGGTAATGTAATGCCAAACTAAATGTACAACATGAAGCAACTAAAGAAAATCTACATGTAAATCCATTATGAAACATATAAAATTATAAAAATGTAGCAAATTTAAAGTATTGTACGAGTTATTTATACATATATTGTTATTTCGATCCCTTTTCTTAATGAAATTTTAGCTAGTTCTTTAAATTGATCTATGCTTCGAAAACAGATAATATCAGGTTTAATAGGTCATGATGAAACGTAACTCTATAATTATCTAACTGAATCAGTTTGCATAAATAAATCAAGTGTACACGGTTCGGCGGTGCATATAATACAGCATTGGAATCATTGCCCCTAAAATAGTTATTTGATTATTCTAGATTAGCATCAAGGGTTATTAGCACTGTTAATAAAACAGAATATTCTTTTTACTGTAATATATTAAAGTGTACACGTACTAGTGATATGTTATACTTGCTTAGTATTATTTATTTTATTTTATTTTTATTTTAAGTTTGTTCAAGTGATATTAACTTATTATTAGGTTAGCATTCTTTTCTATACCAGACATTTTTCCATTAGTGAGTCTGTCATTAAATTAACTACCATTGCACATGCACAAATCGAACCCTCGACATTTTATTTATATCACCCCTTTAAGTCCAATTTGCAGAGTTTTGCGAGACCTTTCTCTATGTATTTTTCATAGGAATAAACCAATCTATGAATCACCTAAAAATTTTGTCATTACTGTTATTTCCAATTTTAAAGGAACCTTAGTTAAATACACTATTACTACGGATCCTAAGGTACCGCACTGTGTGCCCAGGACTAAGATAACTTTTCCTTTTGATGTCAATTTTGTTTAATTATAGGAATCACTCTCTGATTGAGATTTTTTTAAGTTATACAATTGTATCTACCTGCGGATTTATTAAATTCGATTGAGACAAATTTTGTTCTATATAATGAAACATATTTATTTGTAGACAAAATCCTTGGTCCCACCATGGCTAGAAAAGGGTGGTAAAGTAGCGAAAAGTGGTAATTAATAATAATAATAAATATTTGTAGACATTAGTTTTTAATTATTTATTTATCTTTTTTGTTTCCTTTTTTTCTTTATATTTTTATTTTATATTCTTATCATATTTTTTGGGGTAATTTTTGTCTCAAAATTATTACTTTTTTTTTAACTCAAATAACTTCTTCTTAACTTAAATAATATTTATTCATTTATTTTTAATGTCATGTGGTTGACGAATCTAGCTGTGTAGTCATGAACTCACCACGTGACCATCCCCATTTAATACTTTAGTGAAGTGATTTTCTTCTTACGTCTTCTTCTTGACATTGTAAGACTTATAGCTTATTGGCACGATTTTTGTTTGTCTGTTTTTTTTGACATTCTCTACCCATTTTCTGAATAAAGACTCCAAGTTTTTCAATCAATTCTTGAATGACTTCATGTTGCAATATACATCATAGGCTAATAATCTGTTTTCCATAATAAGTAGGGATTTACTTTGAAATCAAAACATACATACCCGTCGCTGTTAGTTTACTGAAAATGCAATTACCAGTAGGAATATATTATCTTATGATTAGAAATAAAGAATATAATACAATTTTTTTTTCAGTCGTTCTCGTATAACGCCGGTTATGTATGAGATGGTACCAGAAAGCCAGAAGTGAAAAAATTGCTACTGCATAATCTTTATAAATATAATTCTACTGTACATGTGTATGTAATTGAACTCCTCCTAAACAGCTGGACCGATTTGAATGAATTTTAGCAGATTTCCCTTAAGGGAAATCAGCTATTGAGGTCGTACTCATGACGGAATTTTCGAAAAATTTCTTCAAATGTCCATCGATCCTACCCAGGAGATGACGAAAATGAGGTCCGTTCAAAACTATATATATATATATATATATATATCTATATATATATATATCTATCTATATATATATATAGATATAGACATATATATATATATATATATATATATATATATATATATATATATATATATATATTTGTCTGTTAACACTCTAGCGGTCGCAATTTTTGTTTAATCGTCACCAAACTCGGTATTTAATCGTTTTATGTAAAAAGGAAGATCAAGTTCGTTAACGGCTGAAATCGGACCAGTGGGAGGGGGGGTTTAGAGGGGGGATTTTCAAAAATTCGAAATATCTCCGTTATTATGCATCGGATCGAAAACTTGTATAGAACCAATCTTATTGGAAATTAAATTTACTATAAATATTGTTATATGCATTTATTCTCTATCTTGAATATTAACCGAGATATTTGCATTTGTAATCTGCATGTTCGGACTTTCCGCCGAGAGCTCTGGTGGCCATTTCCATAACTATCCGTCCCTCGTGAATAGGTTTAGAGGTTAGGTTAACTGTTTTTTGGGGCTAGAAACTTCTGGGTTATTACGCCCTAAATAATGTTTTAGGTTTAGAGGTTTCTTACTACTACAGTTGTTATTAGGCAGATTTCTCTATTGTAAAACATCACGTGGGAAATCTGCTTAGTTTACGCAGCCCCTGCGTGACGGACTTTTTTTTGTATGCGTTTGGGTGACGCCCGTAGCGGTTTTTCGTTTCCTATTGGTTATTCGGCAAATATGCACTGAATAAAAGATGTTTATTTTGTTATTTAGAGTAACTTTTGTTATATTCACTTTTTTAGTATAACAAAGTACGATTGAACCGAATTTAACAAAACTCTATACGTAAATCAGCATTAATTCTTCTATGATTATAAGCTATGTTAAATTTTTTAGGTTCGAACGGGAGTTGTGGTTATAATGAAAAAAGTCCGTCACGCAGGGGCTGCGTAAACTAAGCAGATTTACCTCGTGAAGTTTTACAATAGAGAAATCTGCCCAATAACAAGTGTAGTAAGTAGTAAGGGATCACTAAACTTATACACGAGGGAAGAATAGTTACTAAAACGGCCGCCAGAGCTCTCTTCGGAAAGTACCAAACAGCTCACTCCTGCCGACCAATGCAGAATACAAATGCGAATATCTCGGTTAATATTCAAGATACAGAATAAATGTATAGAACAATATTTGTAGTAAATTTAATTTTTAATAAGATTGGTTTTATACAATTTTTCGATCCGACGCATAATAACGGAGATATTTTGAATTCTCCGAACCCCCCCCCTTCTAAACCCCCCTCCCACTGGTCTGATTTCAGCCATTAACGAACTTCATATACCTTTTTACATAAAACGATTAAATTCCGAGTATGGTAACGATTAAACAAAAATTGCGACGACTAGAGGGTTAACAGGCAAATAAATACGAGTATATATATATATATAATTTTGAACGGACCTCATTTTCGTCATCTCCTGGGTAGGATCGATGGACATTTGAAGAAATATTTCGAAACTCGCGTCATGAGTACGACCTCAATAGCTGATTTCCCCTAAGGGAAATCTGCTAAAAAATTCGCGATATTTCATTTTCTATTTTTTTTTAGGCATACGTGCACATAAAAAAAGTTGTTTTTTGTGTTATTAAAAGTAGCTTTTGTTTTAAACATATTATTAAATTTAATATCCTAATCACTGAAATATTACGCAGGACAACGTCTGTCGGGTCCGCTAGTTGAAAATAAAACTGAAAAACATATTGTAGTTACCATTATTCGTGCTATACATTATTTCGATAAACTAATAATTCTAAATTTAGATGAGCCACTATGGTTGAAAGTTAATAGAATTTTGGAAACCTTTCTTATGGCGTCTTTAAAATTTATAGTGACACATACTCTAGCAAGTTATCTCCTTTAAAGATATCAGCGATTTTACTCATTCATCCTTTACAGTACATGAAAAAGTATGAGGTCCATTTAAATTTATATTTGAGCCTTGTAGCTTGTAGATGGCAGAAATGAGACCTGAGGAACCGAAATTCAGACTTGTGTAACGATTTAAAACCGTAGACATCTCCCATATAATATGTCGGCTCTTATATTGTTACATAATTGTTTATACATTGTAAATTAAATGCTTCATTGTTTAGTTATCCTATAGTTATGCCTGATTGTATTAGTTGTACATTTTCCGGATGAGAAAATGATTTTAAATCATTTAAGTTTGTTTTTATGTCCTTCATGGCCGAATCTATTCAGCTATTAATTCATCTGAGGTCAGAACGAACGTGTTCAGATGCTTGAGTTTGCTCTAAATGGAATTCTAAACGCGAGCGTGGCGAATTTCTTTAGGAAGCCTGTCAACTTGATGAGTTATTGTTCGTCTGCTGAAGCCAAGTAAGGTACACCCTTAATATATTTCATGCTCACATCTGAATCCGCGTTTGCCATTTGATTACAATATATTACTAACCAATGGAAGTTAAGCCATAACTGCTAATAATGTCGTACAAAAAGAAAATTATATGTTATGAAGGGTCCCCTCTAAAAATTTCCCTGTTCAAATTATCTTAGATAAATTAAGGAAAAAATGTATACATTTTGAATAACTATAAATACAATAGTCACACAATCCAACCTACGATCAAATTTCCATCTGAATTAACCACTTAAAAAAATTTAAATATGTTGAAGACACTTCAAACAATGCAAAGAGAGAAGCTCACTCAAGTTTTTACCTGGCCAGTGAGGTAAATGAGAATTGTTCTAATTGAAAACATAAATTAAATTATCTATGGTAAAAATGAAAACCCGATCAAATAATTAAGTTTAAAATATCCCTTTCCAGTTTATGAAACTGTATCATTTTCTCCTTCAGTATATCAGAATTTTTTCTTATATAATTTAATTCAGAATGGTACTACCTGTCACCAGCTTATACGTGGCTCATGTATATGTTATTTGTGACGCACCTGGAAAAAATTAAAATATTTTAAAATTTGTTATTTTAATAGTAGGACTTTATAGAAGAATACTCTGTTATATAATAAACCACATTATTCGAAGTTTAGATACCAAATATTGGTTTCCCGAGACCTTTATTATAAGAGATACATGTAAATATGTTCTTGTGATCTCCCCCTGTCGTAATTTCTTGGATTACTAAAACTTGATTTATTGAGATAAAAATTATTCTGATTCATTATAAATTACAGTACTAGATATAGTTACGTTTTGATATGTATGCAAATACGTGACGCACATGGGAAATCTGCTTAATTTACGCAGCCCCTGCGTGACGGACTTTTTATTGTCTACATTTGACGCCTTCCCATTATTGTGCCTCGGGTAATTTGGAGAGAGTGAGAGAGGTTGAGGCCTCACGACTAGGTACCCTCACGTTCTGTTTTTAGCAGATTTCCCTTAAGGGAAATCAGCAATTGAGGTCGTACTTATGAGGCGATTTTCGAAAATTTTCCTCAAATGTCCATCGATCCTACTTAGGATACGACGAAAATGAGGTCCGTCCAAAATTATATATATATATATATATATATATATATATATATATATATATATATATATATATAATTTGCCTGTTAACGCTCTAGCGGTCGCAATTGTTTTTTGATCGTAACCAAACTCGATATTTAAACGTTTTATGCAAAAAGAAAGATCAAGTTCGTTAATGGCTTAAATCGGACCAGTGGGAGGGAGGCTTAAAGAGGGAGGATTTTAAAAATTCGAAATATCTCCATTACAATTCGTCGGATCGGAAAATTGTATAACATCAATCTTATTGCAAATTAAATTTGCTATAAATATTGTTATATACATTTATTCTCTATCTTGAATATTAACCGAGATATTTGCATTTTTATTAAATGTGGGCAGGTAATGGACGGGAGTGTTTCTCGCCAAAAGCTAGTTCGGCCGTTTCGATAGCTCTTCGGCACTCGTATGGAGATTTCATTTCTCTATTGTATAACTTTACGTGGGAAATCTGCTTAGTTTACGCAGCACCTGCGTGACGGACTTTTAACCTCTTGTGGTGTGTACAATGTCTATAACTGACCAGACATAGCCATTATTAATTTGGCGTCTGTTCCAATTATTATATTTCTGTTACACCATTCTGCTTAAAACTTGTCTATTTCTAATTTCTACTGATTCAGTATGCCTTAGTTATTCTTAAACCTCTCAACATTTATCCAATTTATTTATTTAGTGGCCTAACTGGTAATCTGTTGTACATATAGAGATCATGGAAAAATTGGAACTAATGTTGGGTTTACTATTATATAGGTTACATTCTAAATGTTACAGAAAATGGAAAGATCTTTATACTTACAATTCTATGTTATAATGAAATTTTGAATTGTTGCCAAATGTGTGGATCCATTAGAAGTAATGCTCATCAATAATAAAGCAAACGCTAAGTAGCATAATTACCATTAACACTTAAGTAGCTAAGACACTGTGTTACCAAACTAAATGGGGCCATGTAATAATTAATGAGGACGAGTTGATGGGATGTGACACATTATGACTCTCTGTGCCTTTCACTTCGTCTTCACAGTCTGGAAAATTAGTGGTTGTGGCTGGTGTTGTTATGACAATTTCCCATTAGCAAAAATGTGTGTACAGTTGTAGCTAGATAGAGTCGCTATTAGACACGCAGTCTATCTCTCTGCTCTGATGATGGGTTTCGTCATACTGAAGACTCTCGTGTTTAGTACTTCCTTATTGCAGCTGTAAGTAGGCCTTGTGACCGTGTCGTAGCCCATTCGTAACCATGCCATGAATTACAGGAGTTGAGGTTGAATGGATACGAGAACGGCTGGCAAGAATGTTGGAAGAGTATGAAGGAGTTCGTGGAGATGCTTCAAAAATTCAAAGAATGGTGAACCAGTGTTCTTAAGCACAAAAAAAGGTTTAGAATTATTATTTAACTCATGACTGTCCAAGAACAAAAGCCTGTCTACTAAATCTACAAAACATATGTTTTACACCTAACCTATAAAGAGAGATATAAATATTCCAAAGAGCTATAAACACAACAATCCTTCATTACAGTCCCTAACAATCAGAAATTTAAAAAGTCCGTCACGCAGAGGCTGCGTAAACTGGACGGATTTCCCGCTTGAAGTTTTACAATAGATAAATCTACATACTGGTAACACCACCGTGAATATTAAGAGAATAAATACAAAGGGTGATGAGAAATCTATAAGTCAATCTTAATAAACTCCCAACGGAAAGCGTTTGGATTGTAAACAAACAAGTCTGCCAACCGCTCAGAGCTGACCAGATAGATAAAAATATTCTTCAACGAAAAGAAAAACACTTACTGAAATATATCTGATTATAATATATTTCATTATTGTATTTAGTACTGAAATGTATAATGAATCGTAGTAGTCCAGGATCAAATGAAGGGGGGGGGGGTCAACAGAGCATATATCTCTGAAGGAAGAATTTCATTGAAAACAATATTTGGTATTTAGCCTTGAAATGATATAAGATCTTATTATTAATATGACATGAGTAGGAGGGGGGGGGGTTGTTTAAGACTAAAAACTGAAAAATGCTGAAAAAATCTCGGTTAATAGAAGATAGATAATAGATGTATATAGCAATATATAAAGTAAATTTAATTTGCAATAAGATTGGTTCTATACAATGTATCAATCCGACTTATAACGGAGAAGTATTGAAATGTCGAAATTCCCCACAGTAACCACCGCCACTTCCCACTGGTTCGATTTCATCCGATAACGAATTCCATCTTTAGTTTTACATAAAAAAACGTTAAAGTTCAGTAACGATCAAACAAAAATTAGCTCTAAACATTTTTCGACCCGACGCAGTAGCGGAGATATTTCGAAAATCATATATATAATTTTGAACGGACGTCATCTCCAAGGGTCGAAATCTGCTAAAACAGGAATGGCCAGAGGAAGATGTATGATTAGCAGAAATAATTGTAATACAAAGTTCCACTACTGTTATAAATCCAATATAATGCCTGCTTCAGCAGAAGGGAAATCTCCAGTCATTATACTTTCCTTAGGAGCATATCTGTTATCAATGCCGCGCACTTCAGACGTAGTTCTTTAATCGTATCGCCATCAGTATCGCCAAAAAACTACATTAGAACGGCCTTGCTTTTGTTCCTCAATTTGTGCTCCTTAAGTGGTCCTAAATAACTTCCTACATAAGCAAAGATCTCCTGTTCTCTTGGTGGTAGTTCACGTTTCACTGCACTACACATTGCTTCTGGTGTATTTCTACAAATGTATACCGTTCTCTTTCTTGGGAAACATTCAAAACGAAGAATGCCTGTGTTGCTCAGAGCATCACGCAGCTGCGTTCACCTTGGTTTTAGCAGATTTCCCTTAAGGGAAATCAGCTATTGAGGTCGTACTCAAGACGCGATTTTCGAAAAATGTCTTCAAATGCCCATCGATCCTACCCAGAAGATGACGAAAATGTGGCTCAAAACTATATATATATATATATATATATATATATATATATATATATACACACACATATATATTTGTCTGTTACCGCTCTAGCGGTCGCAATTATTATTTAATCGTTACCAAACTCGATATTTAGTCGTTTTATGTAAAAAGAAAGATCAAGTTAACGTTAACGGCTGAAATCGGACCAGGATGAGGTGGGGTTTATAGTGAGAGAATTTTCAAAATTCGAAATATTTCCGTTACTATACGTCGAATAAAAGAAATGTATAGAATTAATCTTATAGAAAATTAAATGTACTATAAATAGTGTTATATGCATTTATTGTCTATCTTGAGTATTAACCGAAATATTTGCATTTTTTACTTTTCTGCCTCCAGCATACAAGCTTAAATTCCAAATATTGTTTTCTAGAGACATATGTTATACGAGATAGACGCAAATATGTTCTGGTGACCCCCCCCCTTCTTAAGTTTTTGGACTACTTAAATTTGATTGATTGAGATAAACATTATTCTGATCCATTATAAATTACGGTTCTAGATATAGTAAATAGTTTCTAATCAAATTAATACCTTATATTCACATATATTACAGTAATTTAGTTTATTTTCGGTAAGAAGTTGGCATAACTGTTTGTTTACGTTTCAGATGCTTTCCGTCAGGAGGTGTCTCATTATCATTTGTATTTATTCACTTAATATTCACGGTGGTGTTGTGTTACCGGTATTTAGATTTATCTATTGTTAAACTTCACGAGGGAAAGCTGCTTAGCTTACGCAGCTCCTGCGTGACGGACTTTGCTTATACATTTTGTTTTTGTTGCATGTTTACTGCTTAAATACACACGAAAAAGTTCAATCTTTCGATTGTAGCAGCTGTTAATTGTCGCAGTTGCAACCTTCCCTAACGGCTGTCCACCCGGCACGTGGAGTCAGTGTTGCCAAAAAACAAAAAAGAAAAGATTAATTAGCATAAATCTACTTGGCTATTCTGTTGGTAACCAGGCAATAGACTCCCTTAAAGTGTGTATCCGGCATGTTGTGTGTGCCTGTGTTTGTACTGCTAACGGTCAGATTTAATAAAACTTATATTTTGATTTTTTTATTATTTATTACAAAATATGTCTTTTATTTTAATTATTATTTTGCAATATAGTGCAACTTTTAATTTCGAAGTTATTATAATTGTTTGTACCCCCTGCATTGAATGATTAAATCTATTTAATTATTTTAGTTTAGCTTTAAATTTATTCTTATAGGTGTCCCGTTTATGCTCGGAGATATACTATTTAAATAAAATTTATATAAATAAACATAAATTTTGTTACAGTTTAATAAACAACAACTGTTTTCCTTCACAACATCATAGAGCATTAATAACATTCTCTTTTCTTCACTTTAGCATTGGCTAAATCCTTGACATTCCCATAGTCAATGAATGTTATAATTATAGCTGCAAAGATTGATTATAAGCGCGGCAGATGTAAAAGACTCAAGAATTTTATAAGTAGATAGAGCTTGTTTTGTACTCCCGTTTATTACTTGTGAGCGGCTTTTACTTGTAATAAAATAAAAATAGGTATTTCAAAATATGTAATAAAAAACTATGCCATAAACTCTGAAATTGTCTTCCTGCACATCCACATATATTCTACTTAATTACTTAAAGGGTTTTTGTTTTTATCATTTTTCATATCTATGTCAACTATTCCAGATTACACAACCAGCAAAATCTATGTAGCAACTCGCTTCTAAACGAAGAATTGCCGTTTATTGAAAGTCTAAACTATTATCATTTAATATTTACATAATTATTTTTTGTTTTAGGAGATTTCCCTGAAGAAAAATCAGCTATTGTGGTTGTACTCTATTTCCTCAAATATTAATCAATCCTAGCCAGAAGATGACGAAAATATATCCAACCTCTCAATTTCACTACAGACATTGCGATAATGAAGGAAGCTTGTTAGAACATATCTGTGTAAGAAATATATATACACAGACACAGACACACACACACACACACACGCACACACAGTTCTTTATCCAACAAATCAAAGTAACATATACAATCTTTTCATCGTTATGGAGCACAAATTTAGATATTCTATTTTGTACTTAAATTGTAATTATGGGTTTACTTGGAGGTCAAAACATAAATTCATCAATTTTTTAGTTACTTTAAAGTTTATTTAAAAGTGACTTGGAATAAATTGTGTTATAATATTTTTATTTTATTATATATTTTATACAATTAAGAAAGTTGTTTTGGATTCTAAAGTTCAAACTTTTAGCCTCAGGCATTCTTCACCGGCTGTTACATTAGTATTCGTCAATGAAAGAACTGAAATAAATTCTACATTTTTTTATTTCAGTTAAGAGACAAAAGTCGGATTGTATTCAATATTTTAATATCGAAAATATATTTGTAGGCGGGAACATTTTGAATTTAATGTTTTAGTTAATACTCTTAATCAGATGGCTCATTTTCCTCCAACAATATTATTATAAATACTGTTTAATATTTAGGATAAAGGTCCGATGACTTCGAGGTTATTTATTTCTATATGTGAACAATCAACACATTATATATATGGGAAATTAATTTTCATAACTATTGTCATGCTCAGGCTGATGGTGCAGGCTCAATGCAAATTAAAGTATTGATATGAATAAATCAATGAATTATTTTACTTGTGTGTAAAGGCTAATGTATATTCTGTGCATATGTATGAACTGGTGCATCCGTTATTGAAGGCTGAGGTCAAAATGGAAGGCTTTCAAAAAAATTATATTGATTCGGCAATGTCTATAGCTAAAGTTACTCACATTTGATTGAAATGAAAAAGAGTTTCCTTTCATTATATAATGATTTAATTACACAAATTCTTTTATTAAAGTAATTTGGTTCCAAATGTGTTCTAATACAGTTTGCTGTTACTTAAATTCTAACGGAGTATATCTTTTTCAGGTTTTGCCCAAGCTTAAATCCACACTAATATTTAGGAACTTATATGTTTGGATATAATTATCATTATTTATTAACGTCCACGTTTTGCTACTGAGGTGCGGATGCAGATTACCACCCTTTTCTAGCCATGGTGGGACTAAGAATGTTATTTAATGTATTCGACACTAAATAAATTTCTATTTGCCCAGAGGGAATTGAACTCGCCACTCTAGGTTTACCATGTGAGATTAAGGCCAACGCTTTAACTCACATGGTTAACTGAGCCCCAAATATATGTTTGGATATTTAATAATATATCATGAAATATCTCATGCCGAGATTAAATATTGGTCTTTTTTCAGTGAGGCTAACTCAGGATTGAACTCAGGGTCGAATTTGTTTACCGTTAGTGATATGAGCTTTGCAATTCTATCAAATATTTGTATTGTAAAGTTAATGGTGGAAAATTTACTGGGTTTATGGGCTCCTTATCATTAGTTTTAATTAATCTTTTAGCCCTTTTTATTTTGTTTTACAGATTTTTAGTGTTTTTTATTTTAGATATTTAATTAATCTGCGAAGAAGGATTTTAGAACACATTAATACCGTAGTGTAGTTGAATTGAAAGAACCTTATTTAAATTCCCATTTCTTCAAGCCAGTTCCTTATCAAATTACTTGGGCATATATTATATATAAGTATATATATATATATATATATATATATATATATATATATATATATATGCATTTAAAGGTCTGGCAATATATTCGACAATTGTTATTAAAACTAATTCCAGGGGTACGTGAATTGATTTTTAGCAGATTTCCCTTAAGGGAAATCAGCTATTGAGGTTGTACTCATGATGCGATTTTCGAAATTTTTCTTCACACGTGGGAAATCTGCTTAGTTTACGCAGCCCCTGCGTGACGGACTTTTTTTTAATCTGTAAATTCTCAAATTGTTGTATTAATAACAAATAATGACAATATTTTTAAATGGGATTGATTTGAAAATCTTTTAGCTCGTGGACAAGTTACTAATAAAGCATTTATTGGGAAAAATCAAATAGAAACTCGTTGGTGATAAAGTATCCATAATTTTGACGATGATTTCTTGCTGATAGGCGAAAACATTATAGCCATCGTATTCATTTGAATTGAAGTAATAGAATCCAATGATTATATAAGTATTTAATTAAAGTAGTATGAACCAGGCATTTCAGGGGCTAAGGTTAGCTGTGTGAGTTAAAGCGTTGCCTTTAGTCTCACATGGTAAACCTAGAGTGGCGAGTTCAATTCCCACCTGGACAAAGGAATTTATTTAGTGAGAAAATTCATTAAATAAAATCCAGAGTGCCACCCTGGGTAGAAAAAGGTGGTAACCTGTAGATAACCCGTCCCAATTAACCTGAGTAGCATAAAGTGGACGTTAATAAATAAATAAATAAAATCAGGCATTTCTTTTTCAACTCTGAATGAAGGCTAAAAAATGCCAGCCAAATATTTTTATTGGTTATTGACTTTTCCCGACTATCTAACTAACATTTTCCATAGCTATGCTAGGGGATAATGGATCCTGAGTCTCCTTATCATGGAGTCCTAAACCAATTGAAAAATGAGCAAGGTAAAGAATACTCGTAACGGAAACCCAAGGATTTTTTAGTATTAATGTGTCACTGGACATTCAGCCTGTGCTAATCAGATTAAGGCCTGGTGATGTCTGAGAGAAGTCGCCATTCTCTAGGGTTTTGGAACAGCTCACCCGACAAGCTGTGGATGTAAACTAAAATAGAGAAATTTAAGGATAAGAGTGCTTCCCAGTAGAGCAACGTTGATGGGAATCCTGCAGGTGGTGTTGGGAGCACCATTTCCTTTGCAGTGGATCGGTGTACCTTGGGAACTAGTTTAGGAGAGAGGAGAATGGCGCGTTAAAAAAAATCTTCGTCAAAGGTCACTGAATGTGAAGGACGACTGATCAGTAGATAATTACAAGGAGTCGAAATATATTTTGAAGGACATTGGTTCCTTGGTCCTTATTTACTGAACGGCTAAAACAGTAGAAATTGGGATATATTAAGTCCCAAGTTTTCTGGGTTGAGAAGAGCTTCTGTGATCTCTTAGGATCTCCCAATTCAAAGTCAAAATTAAGAGTATATGTTATATATAACAATTATTCTGATTATGAAGTTTAGCGAAAACAGAGTGTAAAATTATGAATAGCGATAAAAATAAAGTTCTTAGGTGTTTACAGTTGATATCTGAGTTCTATTAATATATTTTTTGTAACTATGTAAAACTCAAAATTAAAAGGGAACCGGGGCTCAGGCTAACGTGAGTTAAAGCGTTGGTCTTAATTTCACATGTTGTTCCTAGAGTGGCAAGTTCGATTCCTACCTGGCCAATGGAAATTTGTTTAGTGACGAACGTATTGATCAAAACCCTTGGGGGATAATCCGTCCCAATCAGGCATTGTAGGAAAATGTGAACTTTGATAAATAAACAATAATAATAATAAAGAGAACACTGTAGTCATATCTGTCGGTGCATACCGTCGTCACTGGCTGATGGTCAAGTACAGTTGACATTTTGCTTTCGATGAAAAGGCACCATCTACAAGCCGTCTAGTACAACTCTAGATGACTTGAATATGGTGCCTTTGCATCGAAAGCACAATGCCAACTGTACTCGACCATCAGTCAGTGATGACGGTTTTCACCGACAGATATGACTACAGTATCATCTATACTGGTGGATCCAACTCTTTAATAAAGAGAACAGTTTAAAATACAGATTGGAGACGCCTAATACAATTTTTATTTATTTATTATACGTTCCATATAATGCTAAGATAGTTTATTTATTTTATTTAGTTTATTTAGGTGTGTCGCAATTTAAGCGATTCACACATTTTCTTGTTATGATTCTAAAATAGTAGAGGTAAAGCCACCTTATAAAAACCAATAAAAAAGGTTAAAAAATCTACTAGAGGTAGGTAAAAATACGGTAATTTATTTTTTCTATATTAGTAAATGTGTTGTCTTTGAGGTGTTTCATGACTTTTGTAATGTATGGGCTGTCGTCGTATAGTAGTTCAGATAGGTTGGTGGGTAAGTTCTTGTCAGTTATTAGTCTGCAGTCTGTAAGTAAGTGTTTGATAGTCAGTTGTGTATTGCAGAGTGTACATAATGGTGGTTCAGTCCTAGTCATGAGGTGTCCGTGTGTTATCCGTGAATGGCCGTGCCTCAAACGAGCAAGGGCTACTTCTTCTCTTCTAGTGTCCCGAACACTTGACAGCCATTCACGAATAGTGTTTTTTATTTCTCGTAGTTTTGTGTTTGTCAGATGCCACTCATAATGCTAAGAGAGTTCATTTCTCTTAATTTGTCCAAAATACGTACGAGAATAATAAGATACATAATGTATGGAGGTGAATCACTACTTCTAAAGGACTGCTACCTATGAAGGTCTCTGCTTAAATTTACTGGATTTCTTCAGATTTATTTGACGGTAATAGATCGTGATATTTCATTTTCAGTAAAGTGAACACCCGACATTTTTTTGTGAAAACACTTACCTCGAAGTTCTTCGTGTGAGGAGATGAAGCAATCAACTTTACTTTTGTGAAAAGAATAAAACATAACGGATAGGGTAAGTCATTGTGGACCAATTTATTTATCTACATTTATTTTTTAAATTACTATTCATCACAATGAAAGAAAGGAATTTCGATGACAGTAAAAATTGAAAATAAATGAACAATAACAAATCAATTAAATATGCAGTATCGTGTAGCTGCGTTTGGTCACACTTCAGTGTGTTTTGTGTCTTCGGGATGATTCTTGCTGATCCTATGTGGCAAATATCACAAATTATCTGATTATTTCCAAGATCCAGAATAAATACTAAAGTAATTGCTAACAAAAACAGCGTTCTAGCCGGCAATAACTCTATGGTTCGTAAAAACTAGGAAGGGCTTGTAAAATTAGTGGCCAGAATTTTGGGGTTTGGGGGTGTGGGTGGGGGGGGGGATGCTGAGTGGTGGGGCTCTAGCGGTCGTAAACCGACCTAACGATACAGCCGTAAACCTAAGCCTCAATTAGTGTTTATCTGGGTTCCCTTACGTCAACATCATCATCACCGTTATCTTTAGTGTCACATTAACCCGCCAATTTCGAAGTACCCGTCAAACTGTGTTGTTTATGTGAATTCTTGCATTATTATAAAGAAGAGGTAGTTGTTAGTTTTTCCCTCCTTATAATTCGTTATTAGTTACATACGGACTGTGAACTGACAAATGGAAGAAATTCCATTGGTTGGTTGGATTGGCCAATACAACTACACTTAACTACATACTAAACCTCTGACTAAAGAACTACTGAATTCTAACTTGGAAATCATTATGCAGAAGAACGGGTGATTAGCAATGTGGTGACCATCGTATTCTCATACTGAAAGCAAATGCACCGACGAACTTGCTTGCTTTCCCAACAATGAAAATCTCATTCCCAAATTAGATTCCCAAATATTTCTTTCTTCAAGTACGGAAATCTTGTTTTAAGGAGTATCTCGAATTAGCTTGTCTTGTTATAAGGTTCAAAGCCAAAACCAAAATACACATATATAATCGAGCCAAATCAGTACCTTATTAGCACTTTTTAGCAGATTCCCCCTAAGAGAAATCAGCAATTGAGGTCGTACTCATGACGAGATTTTCAAACATTTTCTTCAAATGTCCATCGATCCTACCCAGGAGATGACGAAAATGAGCTATAATTATATATATATATATATATATATATATAAATATATAATTATATATATATATATATAATTATATATATTATATAATTATATATATATAATTATATATATATATATATATATATATATATATTTGTCTGTTAACGCTTTAGCGGTCTCAATTACTACTTGATCGTTACCAAACTCGATATTTATACGTTTTACGTAAAAATAAAGATCAAGTTCGTTAATGGTTGAAATCGGACCAAAGGGGAGGATTTTCGAAAATTTGAAATATCTCCGTTACTGTAAAATTGTATTGAATCATTCTTATTGAAAATTAAAGTTACTATAAATATTGTTATATACATTTATTCTCTTTCTTGAATATTAGTCAAGATATTTGCATTTTTATTAAGTATCGGACGAAATGAGATCGGTTAACTTCGGGGCTAGTCGTGAGTTTCCGTCAAACGCTAGTTCTGCCGTTTCCGTAACTGTTCGGCACGCGTGAATTTTCTCTATTGTAAAACTTCACGTGGGAAATCTGCTCAGTTTACGTAGCCTCTGCGTGACGGACTTTTCGACATTAATTAGGGAAAACAATCTATTGAGGACACCACAAGATTCCCTTGTATGACTATTACATTTTTATTTATTAACGTCCACTTTGTGCTACTAAAGCTATTTGGGACTGGATATCTACAGGTGTCCAGTCTTTTCTAGCCAGTGGTGGGCTATGGGTTCAATTTTTAAGTTCGTCACTAAATGAATCCCATTGCCTAGTTGAGGATCGAACTCACAACTCTAGGTTCACCGAGTGAGATTGAAACCAATGCTTTAACTCACCTAGCTTTGACACCTGCTCCTATTAAATAAAATAAACGAAATGTGCGTTTGACTAAATTTAAAATTATAACATTTGAAAGTCATAAATGATATGTATGTTCTAATGAATCTCATCGAAAAATGTCATTGAACATATTTATAGTTCTTACAGAATACAGAAAAGGCCCTTTCCAATTGTTTTCTAACTTTAATATGTTTGTAGGAATTTGACATTTTCTAACTTCCTCTTCTCCTTCCCTTAAGATGATTTTGATCAAAAGGGTAGGTTTAAAACTAGATTTTATAACAATCTTAAATGTGAAATTTCAACATCTTAAACTTGATGTTTTTTTTTTTATTATTAAGTTTGTAAAAAAAATGTCGTTCTTTTCAAAATCTTTAAAAAAAACCGCAAAATTGTGACCAATATGCCATATTTATTTTTTTTAAACATATCCACTTTAAATTAGACGAGCTGCTAAGTGTTTCCTGATATTTTGGGTTTAAGATTTCGGTTTTTTCTTTGCAATGTAAATCACAAACAGCTGACAAAGACACGGTTATTAAGAGAATTCATTGAATAAACGACTCCATCAGGACTCGCTACTCTAACAAATAAAATAAACATAAATTTATTCGTAAGTAAAAAGACTTTCAGATGGCTGCTCTATCATTAGAAAAAAGCTGAGATTTGCACGTTTGGAACTAGTGAAGATGTTGTTACGCGTCATTGAAAATCATTCTTTCAAGAAATCCTCCATCTTTCAGATACCGCCTGTAGCAAATCACCCGACCTCATTTAATAGCGAGGTCCCAGTAGCGGGAAGGGATGTATGAATTTCCACATAAATTATTATGAAAGCCCAGTAGAATGGAAACAGCGCGTCGTACATTCCGACCATAATGATTAAGGAAAACGATTTCCCGCAACAGTTCGATACTTTCCGCTTTCCCGATAAACGCACCGCATTCAACAGTTGGTTAACCGTTTCCCGTAACGGTGAAAGAATTGCTTTAATCCGCTTATTCTAGGGAAAATGAAGTCACTGGAAACTTCAGTAACACTATTCGGAGGAATCTTGGTTCCCAATGCCATTACGGCGTTGTTCGCGCGGAAATTGTTTGATGTAAGTGGATGAAGAGTTAATGCTGGTCTGATGATGAAGATACATGAAATCGAAGGAAATAATTTCATTGCTGTACATTTCTGAAATGTTCCTTCCATAAAAGTTGATTTCATTGAAGAACATATGGTTAGAAGTGTCTAAAGAAGGCTGAAAAATAAAAAGTCCGTCATGCAGGGGCTGCGTTAACTAAGAAGATTTTCCACGTTCGTCACGTAATTGCATTTATCTCAAAACATAAAAGTTCAATGATAACAATATTTGGTATTTAGACTTTAAATAAACTGATTCATAACCTACTGGAATATTGTTAATATGAGATAATTAGGAGTAGGGGTTTACCAAGAACCGAAAACTAAAAAATGCAAATATCTCGGTTAATACTCAAGATAGTGAAAATATTAACAACATTTATAGAACATTACATTTTCAATAATATTGGTTCTATACAAGTTTTCGATTCGACGCATAATAATGGAGTTATTAAGAATTTTCGACTCTCCCCCTCTAAACTCACCCCCCTTCCTCTGGTCCGATTTCAGCCGTTAACGAACTTGATCTTTCTGTATAAAACGATTATATATCAAGTTTTGTAACGATAAGACAAAAATTGCGACCGCTAGAGCGGTAATAGCCAAATATATACAAAATGAACGGATCTCATTTTCGTCATCTCCTAGACTGGATGGATGGACATTTGAAGAAAAATCTCAAAAATCGCGCCATAAGTCGACCTCAGTAGCTGATTTCCCTTAAGGGGAATCTGCTAAAAGTACCTTAAAAATACCTTTGATAATATTCCTATTAGATGAAAAATATGTAGAGCAGAAATTGTCGCAGATTTTATTTTCAACACGATTGTATATATATCATTTTTCGATCCGAGTCATAACAAGAGAGATATTTTAAATTTTGAATTTGTCTCTTCACTAAACCCCCACTCCTCCTTGTTTGATGAAATAAATACTATTTACTATTGAAATAACACAATTCAAATTATTGGCTTCTGGCTTATGTGAAACAACTTACTCAACAGCTTATAATTTGGTTAGACTGAAGGTTGAAAGCTAACAAACTCAAATGTCACGGCATATGTTAGTGAAAAAATGCTTAGAACAAGTATTTGCTGGAAATTTCCATTATGATATAATAATAAATTCACATAACACGTTTCAATGCAACTCATTATAATAGATATATATTGAGAAATATTGCATCTGTGCCCTCTCACCTTCTTTCGGCCCAATTTCAGCCTGTAAGGAATTTAAAACTTTCTTTTTACTGAAAACCATAGTTGGTCTTGATGGACATTTAAAAAAATAGATAATTAACCTAAAGCATTTGTATGTTGTTTCGAGCCAGAAGTTCATTTTCTTTCTGTTATTAAAAATGTTTTGTTGTACAAGAAACTGTTATTCCAGGAAGGATTTTCTACACTAATTTTCCACAAAAAAAAGATATTAAAGAGATTTATGAAAAAAATAAGACATTTAATTAAAATTGCCCAAATTATTCCCGGGTAATTGAAACTTTTAAAACATATAATTTCAATTAAAAACTGGGAAACACACATTAGATAAATATTGATATATACTACGCTCAGTAATTTGCAGGTTTTGTTTTCTATAAATAGCTCAAACAATATATTTATGATTATAAATGCAGAATATCAAGAAAATTGCTAAAACTTTACAATCCAAACCGCATTATTATTTTAATATTACAATTTTATGTATTCTTGTGGAAAATTACTTTGAGAAGGTTGCTTCATCATTAATAGAATGTTCAAGGTGAACTTTGTTCACAGTGGACTTTGTTGACACTGCAGTAGTTTCCAGACGTCACTAGTCATACATAAAATATTGCTTTGTCTATAAGGAAAAGTGGCATGCCAGAATGTCTCTGAATCGCGAATTTAACATGGATTTTATGGCATATAAAATATATTATTATGCCAACGAAAAATGTGCGTTTCATCTGCCTGAATTATTATGGACTAAGAATTTTCTTTCGCTTGGAATGGGTAATGATAACAACAATATGCCTTTCGTGAAGCTTCTTTAATATAGACTGTGAAATATTTCAACTGCAAAGTGCTACTAGAATAAGAAATTTAAACTAATCTTTATAATATGCCTAAAGTTTTAAATTAAAATCCAGACATTTGTAAGTAGCTTTCATATAAAATCTGTATTTAGTCGTTCTGTGAGTGTAAAGTCTGTGATTATACAGTATCTTGAAAAACTTCAGCAAATTGTCGAAGATAACAATGAGGGACCCAGTAACAGTGTGTGGGATTATTCATCCAAACTATGCCCAGGAAGACCTGTCAGGAGTTTGATGATGCTATTTTGATATTACAAGGATTGGAAGAACCACTTTCGCTGCCACCCCCAAATCGGGGGGTGAAATGAGATAGTTAAGCGTGGACAATGGCCGTTCTCACCCCATGAAAAAAAAAGCCATTCTCGCCGTAACCTGCTGGAGCGACAGATTTCACGGAAACCTATTAAATGAAAGAGATGATCAGACATATTGTGAAGGTCCGTGCAGTGCCGTGTTTATGCGAAGATCAGTGCAGTGCAGTGGTTTTGGATATCTGTGATTCGCGTTATCGTAAGTTATTGTACTGTAAAATAAGAAGTGAAGTTATCACTGCATATTGTGAGTAGTAGTGAAGAATAATTTGTCAATCGTGTAGTGCATTGCCAAATAAATTGTACTGTGATAACGCTAAAGTTTGCGTGTTTAATTTTGCAATTAAATAGAACTCTAATAATCAACGTTTAATATTTTTGTAATAAATGTAACATTATACTCGGTCAGTATGCATTCTTCTTGTCAGGGAAGAAGAAGAATACCACTATGCCTCTTTGGCAAAAATATACAAGAGCAATGTTCGAAGCAAAATTTGTACTAGATAAGTTCAATTTCTAGGTTGACACTAGAAAAGATCAACAACAGGACAACGTAGCAAAGGAGTTGGCCATTTATAATGCTATACCAACTGTAGGGCTGTTCATAAGTACATGAATAGCATTACTTCTTTTTTCCTCCCACATCGAGATATACAAACAAACACGGGCAAGCCCGAAAGGTCTTACTTGTTCCAAATAGATCACATTTTGTAGAGCGCAGACTCTTCTCACGTTTCTTGACACCTGAAGCTACCGACCGGCTGACTTATGGCCAAGAGATTTTTTGACTGTCGCCAAAGCAGGTGGCCACATCTCTATTAGACAAATCATTCAAAACGCTTGCAAGCATACTCTATTTGCGTTATTTAGACAAGGTTATATATGGAAATGTCTCTCAAACTGTTTGTATTGTCAAAATCGTGGTCTGTGTCTCTCTTGGCTTCGAGATTACCAATGACATAAGCCAAGCTCATCCGTCATCTCGTATACTGTTTAATCTCGCCCTGGAGGCGGCGTTCTGGAGAATAAGATCAAATTGTGTTGGCGCCATACACAATACAACTGACACAGTATTTTATGCATGCTGAAGATATGTTGATCATGGGAATAAACGTCACAGCTTGGCCAAGGTTAAACAGAGAGCCCTGATAATCTGGGGGAAAGAACCCATTTTTCGGCAGAACAGAACACAGAAAGGGCAAGGGACAAGGCCAGACCGACGTCGTTGGATGACCTAAGAATGCCTTGCTGAGGCTAGGGCTTGCTTAGTTAATGGTACAGGTAACTTTGATATTGAGTTACTTGTCTATTATAATAGCTAGCGATACAACTGGATATTGGACATCCATAACCACGTAACATTTTTCTTGCCGGGTCATCCATTACTCCACAACCACATACATGCCAACGTCACCCTGCATTGACAGTTACTCTCCAGACTATCTAGTCCATCCTGACATTTAAGATGTGCTAATAACCAAGCTTGTTGCGAAGTGACGACCTCATTTTGTTCACCGTAATTGACTCTTGGATGACAATACGGTAACCTTTCCTTGTGTCCATTGATATATTGAAATTCGAGCTTTCGAAACTGATTGAACCCTAGTGACGTTGGAGTGTGATCTTTAGGTTCCAGCAATTGCGTAGGCTAGGTTTTAAGTTACTAGGTTAGGTTTTAAGTTTTCTTATAATGGTGTTTTAGTTCCCCTCTGCGTTAGGGCTTCTTACATTCGAGGTATAGGCACGTAAATCAAGAACTAAAGGTATTATTTCTTTAAATTTACAATAACCTACTACTATCTCCGAATATGGGAATCACTGTCGCCTATGTGGACACATCAAAAACAAAAAAGATATAATAACTTTCTACTGAGTTTTATGTGTGTTGTTTTGAGCTACAAAAAATTAATGTTATTATTGGTACAGTCAAATAAAACGTCCTTATCTTTTAAAGTACGTTTATCAAATTCCAGGCATATTTTTTCATTTCAGATTAACTTAACCCCCAATTAACATTAACATAACCCAGAATATAACTGGGTATTGTAAAGCTTATTGAATCATTGATGTCACAGTACTAAATTTTTGATTGTATTGTCCTTCCCTATTAAAAGTAGAGAACATTGATGGACACAATTCCCCCTTTTAGCTGATTTCCCATAAGGAAAATCAGTTATTGAGTTTGCACTCAAGGCGCGTTTTTCAAAATTTTCTTTAAATATCCATGGATCCTACCCAGGAGATGACGAAATGGGTCAAAACTATACACACGCAGTATATATATATATATATATATATATATATATATATATATATATACTCCCCATAGTGTATATAGGAAAAGTTACTCTAAATAACAAAATAAATAACTTTTGTTATGTGCATATTTGCCGAAAAACCAATACGAAACGAAATATTGGTATTTTCAATTTCAGTCCTCTTTTACAACCCCTATTCCTGTTTATCTGAGAGAATATTAACATAGCCTAAAGTCTAAGTTGGGTTAATAGTAATATACATACCAAGTTTCATATAATTCGGTTCAGCCGTTTATGCGTGAAAAGGTAACAAACAAACAACTAAAAGGCACGGAAGAAACAAAGTGCAGTTATGGTGTCTATCACACGTGAAACGAAAATGTATCGTGAAATTTCGAGAAAAAAAAATCAATGTACAGACAGAGATTACAATTATATATATATATATATATATATATATATACATATATATCACTCTAGCGGTCGCAATATTTGTTAAATCGTCATCTTACTCAATGTATGAGAGTTTCAGGAAAAACTAGAGATCTAGTCCGTTAATGGCTGAAATCGAACCAAGGAAAGAGAGGGGGGGTTTAGAGGGTTGACTTTCGAAAACTCAAAATATCTTCGTTATTATGCGGAGTAGTGGTGTATAGAACCAATCTTATTGAAAATGTTCTATAAATGTTGTTATGCACAATCTTCCTATATCTTGACTTTTAAGTGAGATATATGCATATTTTAGTTTTCGGCCCTCAGTAAACTCCTACTCATGTCATATCATAGATCATTTCATTCCAAGGCAAATATCACCAAAAAAGTCCGTCACGCAGGGGACGGTTGCTGCGTAAACTAAGCAGATTTCCCACGTGAAGTTTTACAATAGAGAAATCTGCCTAATAACAACTGTAGTAGTAAGAAACCTCTAAACCTAAAACATTATTATGGCGTAATAACCCAGTAGTTTCTAGCCCCAAACAGTTAACCTAACCTCTAAACCTATTCACGAGGGACGAATAGCCAGAGCTCTCGGCGGAAAGTCCGAACATAGCCTACTGATAACCACACGCAGAATACAAATGTAAATATCTCGGTTAATATTCAAGATACAGAATAAATGTATAGAACAATATTTATAGTAAATTTAATTTGCAATAAGATTGGTTCTGTACAATTTTTCGATTCGACGTATAGTATAGGAGATATTTCGAATTTTCGACAATCCTCAACCTCTAAACCCTCCCTCCCACTGGTCCGATTTCAGCCGTTAACGAACTTGATCTTTCTTTTTACATAAAACACCTAATTACCAAGTTTGGGAACGATTAAACAAAAATTGCGACCACTAGAGCGGTAACAGACAGACATATATATATATATATATATATATATATATATATATATATATATATATATACATACACAGTTTTGAACGGACCTCATTTTCGTCATCTCCTGGGTAGGATCGATGGACATTTGAAGAAATTTTTCGAATATCGCGTCATGAGTACGACCTCATTAGCTGATTTCCCTTACGAGAAACCTGCTAATATTGAACTTTAAATTTGTAAGATAAATGTAAATACTTTATGTGATGTCGTCATCAATTGAGCTTTTATGTTCATTACTCTAAAATATTTATTTGATCTATTCCATAATCGGCATTTCCCCGTTTAATTCATCACTTCAAGTTCATAGTAGGTATTGACTGTAATTCGACAAGGATGGGGGTGGGGAATTGGAAAATTCAAAATATCTCCGTTATTATGTGTCGTATTAAAAAATGTTACACAACTAATCTTGTTAAGCTATTGACGCTCTACAATTGTTGTTCTAAACATTTATTATTAGCTTAAATATTAAGCGAGCTAATTATACTTTCTTGTTTTCAGCCTTCAACAAATCCCCAGTTCTATTTATTGGATTTTACTTTAGAAATAGAAAATATATTGGGAGTAGAGATCAACATTGTGTCGTACCAGGACTTGGGATAATTTCCTTAGTTTTCGTAGGCCACGGACTACGAACTTTTTTTTATTAGCATATTTCCCTTATTGTATTTCCCTTATAATTTAGGGAGCTCTAAAAAGGACGAGACTGAGCGGGTCAAACAGAATGAGAAGAGGGATCGTGTGGGGAGGGTTTTGGTCCGATAGCTGGCAACTGAACTACTCCGCAAACTGAACTTTCTACTCTCGGGTCTTTGACCGCTGTTACGAAGCTTCTACGCACTGGATTATTTCAATATTGATTCGGCGGAAACTGTGTACCAATTTTCATTTGATGAGGGAAAGCAACGCTTTCATTTTTAAAATCCGTTACGGAGGGGCTTGCTTCGTAAACTAAGAAGTCCTTGCGGAGTGGTATGCCTCTCTACTGATTTCATCTCACTGTATATTATCAATTTACAAATAAAAATCTGATGATTATTAGTGGTGGCAGAAAACAAGAAAGTTGAATAACTTGCTTAACAATATGAATAACTTTATGTCACACTAGCTCAGATACCCGGCTTCGCCCGGGAATTCATTTGAGGCTGAATGGTGATGGTATTTTTTTGGCAAGGCTTTACTTTGCACAATATTTTGACATTTACCCCCTCATAGAATATTAAGATAGCCTAAAGTCTAAGTTGGATTAGTAGTAATATACTTACCAAGTTTCATAAAATTCGGTTCAGCCGTTTATGCGTGAAAAGGTAACAAACAAACAAATAAATAAACAAAATGCAGTTATGGTGTCTATGACATGTGAAACGAAAAGTTAATGTGAAATTTCGCGAAAAAAATCAATGTACAGAGAGAGGTTACAATTTTATATATATATATATATATATATATATATATATATATATATTATTCATCTCTTCCACAGTATATTTTCTGTTCCTAAGTAAAAATCCGATTAGGTGAAGTGAGGGCTAATTGAAGGCTGAAAACAAGAAAGAAAGCTGATAGATGGAATTTTGAACATTCAAAATATCTCTGTAAGTATGAGTCCGATCGAAAAGTTGTAAAGAATCGATACAACCATACTCATCATAAATACTCATCGATATATTGGATTATTTATAGTTTTCCTTCTGTAAACCCCCTAAACTACTTCTAATGACATATTAACATTAAGCTGTAAAATCATCAAACACTTTATTCTAAGCTTAAACGCCAATTTTTTTTTTTTTTCAAGGGGCCTTTGAATTTTACCTTCTTGTTTCGAGAATGTTTATTTGATCTACTCCATACTCGATATTTACCCGTTTTAGTCAACACTAAAGGTCATATGTTTTAGTGGCTTAAATCGGACCTCAATTAGAGAATGGTTTTAGAGGTGAGGGAACTCGAAAATTCTAAATATCTTCGTTATTACGAGTCGGATTATCGGGATGATGGTCTACAATTGTGGTTCAATGCATTTTTTGGTAACGGAAGTATTAATCGAGATATTCGTACTTTCTTTATTTTTGCCTCCAGTAACCCTCGCCCACTCCCTTCTACTAATTGTTTTTTTTTACATAAATGCAGAGAATATCATCACTATAGATCATACTTGTCATTTACTGAAAATGGACCTGATCTAGAGGTGGTTTCGAGGAGTTGGGATACAAAAAAAAAAATAACAAAAATGGAGCTGAAAAATGATTTTATTCTTGATAAATTATACTTTGAAAATTGATTTATGATTGATAATCTTTCGATAAAAGAATCCTTGAGCAGAAGGACACAAGGTAAAATGTCCTTGATAGAAAGGGATTACTGAGCTGTTATCTAATAAAGAATAGTTTATTTGAGAAGTGTTGGGCAAACCTGTACTGAATAGTTTTGATGATGTATGAGGCCTGGGTCGCAAGACGAAAAATGGTTCCATTTTGAGAACGGGATACAATATAAAATCTTTTTGAGGTTCTGAAGGTTCCTATGATTTTTGGGTTTGACAGTTTTGAAAATGATCAGGACTGAACTGCTTTTAATAGATTGGTTTGGAGTATCTAAAGTTTGCCTTCGGCTGGAGCAAACCAATTACTTGATACATTTCATTTGCTTCAAGAGCGGCCGCTATATAATTAATTAATTTCCACGATTACTGACAGCGGGTGCGTTCCCGCCGTTAAATATTTGATGCCGATGCTAACAATGAGCACGGGATCTCTCCGGGTGCAATGGCACAATGGGGGGGGGTGGTAAACAGCTTTAATATTAATAGAACAATACAGGACGTGGTGGGGAAATACCTCATTCCTTGTGCCGAGGAAGGCTGTGCCCACAAAACGGTGGCCTTATTAGCGAGTGATGTGTTTACGGTCTGGCTGGACAAAGCGGCCCTGTTTGACAATGGTTCAAACAGACAAACGGTCGAACGCCAAATCGCCCAGTTCCTATCCCGTCCCTTTGTCTATATCCCGCCGACCTAAGATAAATTGCCGCATCCCAGCCAGGACTCACCTCATATCCACCTATATTCTTACCCTATAATCCATTTCAGTGAAATATACCGCTTCTATGAAGTCAAATATACTCAAAACATTTCCATATGAAGCGAATTATTTGAAGAAAAAAAAATACAACTTCTCATTTAGTGTTTTTTATAGGATTTATAAATCTACTAGATTACCCGGCAAACGTTGTTTTGCCATATAAATTATTTCTAGTTTCTAGATAAATTCTAGTGTAGACAAAAAGTAACTTACTTATTATAAGTGTGTATGTAGTATATGCATGAGATAGGCATGGAGCGCTATGAACGATAAGGGAATATAAAAATAACAAACGCCAAACAATATTATTTTTAAGTTATTATAGTTTATTTCTTAAAATTACATATCACATATTAATTACGACAGTAACACTAACAAACAACATCAATCTTTTAATGCTATACCGTGAAAAATATTTTTTGTTAGCCCATCTTTAGCGAGCACAAACAAACTGGATGGTTTACCCACTCGAGAGCATGCTACGTACAATTGCCCGTGTGAAAAACATGGTGTACTCAAATCTAAGTCATAAATAGAAATCGTTTGGCCTTGGGATTTGTTGATTGTCATTGCAAATTGAAATTTTAATCGAAGTACAGTTAAAAACACTATAATTGATCAGTTATCGAGCGGGATGATAATGATTAAATTACTAAAATGGCTATAAAAAATAGGGGGTGGTGATAAAAAAGAAAAAAATTTAGGGTTGTATGTAGTTTTTAATGTCACATTATAAAAAAATAAAAACAAAAAATTTCGTCCAAAAATTAAAAAAAAATGTTAAGGGTGAACAACCCTTACAAATTAGGGGTATGCAAAATTGATAGTAGCCGATTCTCAGACCTACTGAATACGCATATAAAATTTGCTAAAAATCGGTAAAGCCGTTTCGGAGGAGTACGCTAACATTGTGACATGGAAATTTTATATATTAGATTATCCTAGGACTTTTCATATTCCTGTAATGAACTGCTAAAAGTTCTAGCGACAAATCTACAATACGTCTAATTTTTTTTACTAAACTTTAGTTTAAAATATGTCTGAGTTCCAATAAATTCATTCATTATATCACTAAGCCCTACGGTTGAACTAAGATCCATTAGTGATAAGCGATAAATTCTCCAATAATATAAATAAAAAACAAACAGCCATGTGGCTAAGGTAAAAGTGCCCTTGACAATAAGGGATCACAGAACTGAACATTAGTTTATTTGAGAAGTGCTGGGCAAACCTGTACCAAATAATTTTGATTATGCATGAGTCTATGACTTCGCAAGAGGAAAAATGGTTCCACATTGAGGAGAATTTCTGAAGGTTCCTATGATTTTTGGGGCTGACATTTTTGAAGATGGGTCCCAATAAATCCATTCATTATATCACCGATTAGCGATAATTTCTCTAAGAATAGAAATAAAAAAAACATACAGCCACAAACAAAGGATTTTCTGAATACTGCCAATGAATATGAAACATAGCCGAACACGTGCAAAACAAAAATCGTACGTGTGCACTACTAGACTTCCTTATTTTCCAATTAAATTAACCAAACAAAGTGTTTGGTGGTGTTTCGTTTAAAATGATGTCACTCGGAAGTGCTTTAAGATATCTCCGTTTCTATGTGTCGCAATGAAAATTATCATAAAACATAAAAAAAAAGGGTTGACAATTTTTTCATATCTCTAACAAGTACGCTGGAATTTCCGATATTTTATCTTCCTCCCTCAAAATGGTCCACATTCTAAAGCTAGCCGAGTTATATAAGACACGTATGCATTGATGTCACGCCAAAAATAGTCAAAACGGATAATTCCGTTGATATATGAAAACCAACAATTTTTGCGATTCTTACAAGAATAAAAGGAATTAAAAAATATAAATTCACAATTTTTTAAAAAAATTCTGATTAATGAATCCAGTGTTTTTTTTTTCCCACTGAACAGAAAATAATAATATTTACTAAATTTGGAAAGAAGATTTGATATGACAATATTTCATTAATATTTATCTTCTACTAACTAGGTATTTGTTTTATTATATATTAATTAGCTTCCTCTCCCTGTTTAGCTTTAGTAGCATAAAGTGGACGTTAATAAATAAATACAATATATTGACACACAAAATCAATAAGTTTGATTGTTTTTCATTATTATTATTTATTTATTTATTGGAGCTTCGCAGCTTCGGCGATGTTGCTCTAAACTAAAGGATTTGTAACTTTAAAAAACAAAACAGAAAAAACAATACAAACAAAAAAAAAACAATACAAACAAAAAAAATTAAACAAAACAGAAATGGAACACAAAGCACAAAAGGAAAACAAAACAGATAAGGAACACAAAACGCAAAAGGAACACAAAACACAAAAGGAACACATAACACAAAAGGAACACAAAACAAACAAAGGATTTACAAAACATAAAAGGATCAAAACACAGAGAGAAAACACAAAAAACAGAGATGATATCAAAACAGAAATGGGAAAGAAATAGGAACGCAACTCAAAACAGAACTGGAATAAAAAAAAATAGAACACAAAAGGCGAAATTAAACACTAAAACTGAATGAAACACAAAAACGGAACTAGAACTCAAAATGTAAATGGAACTCAAAAACAAAATGGAACTCAAAAAGCATGAATGGGAATCAAAAAACAAGTATTGAACACAGCAAAGATAAAAAATAAATGAGCAAGAAAACAAATAAAGACAAAATTCAAAGCTAGGTGAAAACTGCAAATCAAAACTATTGATATTGGACAATAAAGAAATCATTAATAAAATATTTAAATATTAATTAAATAAATCAATAATTAAAAAAAAAAATTGTTGTATAAAATGAATAAAAGAAATTTAAAATGATTAAGGTTTACATAAAACATAAGTTTTTACTAGTGAACTATTTACATAAAACTCTGTACTCCCTAAAACACACTGGGGTGAGTGAAAACTCATACACCCACACAACACACACACACACACACAACATTATAACATATTTTTATTATTAGCCACAGGTATTTGTACCGCGGAGCTAATGCAAATATTGTTTGATAACTTCGAGTCACGGGTTCAATTCCCGCTTGGTCATGGAAATTATTTTGGTTGTGGACTTACTCTCCAGTTATTTTATATCTATCCAATGGTGGTTACTCGTACTTTACTCGTACGTCAAGAACATTAATTTTTTAAAATTATAATTTTATCACTTTTTATTGTTTGCAACCTTTTGAAAGGACTTTTACTTTTTTGGGAATCCCCTTTTATGCACTTTGCTCAAAAGTAAAGCATGACTCTGAACAAGACGAATGAAACCGAAGTTCACATATGGGAACGACCTCTTGACCTAAGTTGATCTATGACCTTTTATAAATGTACCAAGTTTAAACGAATCTTTAGGTAACGGTTGGTTTTGATTTCTAATATGAAAATAAAGTAGAAATTCAACCAGTAAGTAAATAATTTACTTGAGCAACATTAACGGAGAGAATTAGTTCACTTGGCCTTGGCTGAACTGACATCTAAATTTTCAGACGTTACTATATTATTATGCTAATTATATATTTCATAAAAGTAATATTCGTATTTTTCTTTTAATTTTTATTCCATATCTGATAGCTCCTGATTAACTGATAGTGCGAATGTTTCAAGACGTTTCTCCCCACCTCATATATATTCAAGAGCCAACCTCTTGTTACGCATTTTAATTATTTTTAAAAAAAAAATGAAACAAAACAGAGCTCGCTTGAAGTGAGCTTAATTTAATCTTCATCACGTCTGTTCAGAAGAGCCTGCGTATTTTTTAAGCTGTAATTAGCTTGTAATAAATTTCTGGCAATACGTTGATTAAACAAAATATATATGTACACGTATTTCTTAATTAAAAGTTCATATTTCAGTTTTAGAATTGTAATGGGACTTCCTACACATTTAAACACCATTTTGTTCGCTTATAAGACCAGTTATAACTTAGACTAAAGTTGTACGGTAGACAGAGTTAAGTGAGAAGCTGGTTTTCAAATGACTTTTAAGATGGTTGGATATTATCTTATGAAGCGTTTAATCAAAATGAAGAAGTTACATTTCGATGTTTCCAGTTTCGAGTAATATTTGTATCCTTCGGAACTACTGTAATGAAAATTTTTTTGATCTATGATGAGCCAATTTTCTAATTATTAAATTAATAATATTGTAGAGACTGAATAATTAAAAAAAATATTTATCAAGGAATAAAATCTAATTATTTGCCTTGACCCTACTCAACGATCTTTTCCATCACATGTTTTTACTTTGCAACGACGATATTTAATTTTTTATTTTGCATGTACGTATTATTGATCTTTCGTTGTCTACAAGTTTCCTTAAGACATATGGATAAGGAAGTACAGATTTTTCATCTTGCCACTGGAAAGAAAAACAATTACTGAAATACATCTGAATATAGCATATTAACTTTATTGAAAACTATTAGCTATACCTAGTACTGTAATTTATAATGAATCAGAGTAATTTTATTCCCAATGAAACAAATTTTTGTTGTTGTTGTTTTTGTCGGGTGGGGGCCACCAGAACATATTTGCATGTATCTCGTTCAATAAAGGTCTCTTGAAAACCATATTTAGTATTTACGTAAGCTTCGAATAATGTGGTTCATTATAAAACAGAGCACTGTTTAAATAACATGAGCAGAACTGGGGGTTTGTTGAAAGCTGAAAATTGAAAAATGCTAATATCTCGGTTAATATTCAAGACAGAGAATAAATATACATAATAATATTTATAGTACGTTTAATTTTCAATAATATTGATTCTATCTTCTTCGATCTGACGTATAGTAACGGAGATATTTCGAATTTTCGAAAATCCTCCCCTATAAACCCCTCTCCCGCTGGTCCGATTTAAGTCATTAACGAACATGATCTTTATTTTTACATAAAACGTTTAAATATGAAGTTTGGTAACTATCAAGCAAAAATTACGAACGCTAGAGCGTTAACAGACATATATATATATATATATATATATATATATATATATATATATATATATATAGTGTTGTTGTCTTTTTGGAGGTTTGGGGGAAAAAGATCTTAGTTTATGCCGATATTTCGAGAATTTTATTTTCTCTTCTTCAGGGCTGTAAAAATACAGGTCTACTTTATAATATTGCATATTGTTGTTAAATTAGAGTGTAACAGAAGGTGTTACACCAACATTGACCAAACCTCCAAAGAGACAACACCATATATAAATATAACCTGGTCGAAAACATCAACACACACAGTCACACACACACACACACACACACACACATATATATATATATATATATATAAAACAAGATATAGATATATAATTTTGAACAGACCACATTTTCGTCAACTCCTGGGTATGATCGATGGACATTTGAAGAAAAGATTTGAAATTCGCATTGAATGAGTTCGTCCTCAATAGCTGATTTCCCTTAAGGGAGATCTGCTAAAATACTTAGTCCCTCTCTGGCTAGAAGGATGTAGTCTTCCTGCATTAAAGGTTTCACCGCATCAATGGCATCTTCAGGCTTTTAATAAAAGGCCTATATATAACTTGTTGGTAAGGTATTTACTATTGTTACTTGTTGTAAAGGTATTTTTGTTATTGTTACCTGATGTTACTTTTGAAAGGGCAAATCATCTTCGATGTGGTGTCCATGAATAAATAAAAAGTCCGCCACGCAGGGGCTGCGTAAACTAAGCAGATTTCCCACGTGAAGTTTTACAATAGAGAAATTTCATGAGAGCCGAACAGTTAAGAAAACGGCCGACCTAGCTTTTGGCGGGAAACTCACTCTCATCCGTTATCCGCCCCGATTTCATAAAAATGCAAATATCTCGGTTAATATTCAAGATAGAGAATAAATGTATATGATAATATTTATAGTAAATTTAATTTGCAATAAGATTGATTTTATACAATTTTTCGATCCGACGTATAGTAACGGAAATATTTCGAATTTTTGAAAATCCTCCCCTCTAAACTCCCCCTCCCACTGGTCCGATTTCAGCCATTAACGAACTTGATCTTTCTTTTTACATAAAACGACTAAATGTCGAGTTTGGTAACGATCAAATAAAAATTGCGTCCACTAGAGCGGTAACAGACAAATATATATATATATATACAGTTTTGAATGGACCTCATTTTCGTCATCTACTAGGTAGGATCGATGGACATTTGAAGAAAAATTTCGAAAATTCCGTCATGAGTACAACCTCAATAGCTGATTTCCCTTAGGGGATATCTGCTAAAAAAAAAACCAATAAAAGGAAAGGGTTCCGGGACTACATGAATACCACTTGAGAGGGAGTAATATGGTAGGCAACAAAGCTCAGTCAGTCTACTGAATTGCAACGTACTATAATATCTACTCAACATTATGCCATAGGTAATATATGTTGGGCCAAAAAAATGTGTATTTTTTAAAACTTTTATTCAGTTATTGGGAGTTTTATTCAAAACCATTTTTGATTTTGTGCAGTATAACTACAGCCAAGAACCAAATTCATAAATTCTGCTATAAAATTAAGTAATAGATCTATTTTCCCACTCGAGAGACGTGTGAGTTTATCACAAGACACTCATAACTCAGGCCAAGGAGGTCCTAAAGGGCCATAACTTAATTGCTGGCTCCCACCAAATATATGACTCCAATGTTTCATTCTGTAATTTGTTACCTCTACAAACTTACTTACCTGCCTTTATATATGGCTGGACACAAGCTACTTAGATGAGACTATTTATTTTCTTAAAATATAACAACAGAAATAGAAACAGAGAGACAAAAACAATTAATACTTTGATTTTTTAAAACTCATATTAGAAACAGTGGTAAATTATTAAAATAATGAAATTTTGATATCACATAATAGCACAATGATATTACTGTAACTGTTATTCCTTTGCAATGAAAACCGAGAAAGTGATATTCTCAAAAAACTGGCCAGAAATAACAAACATAATTCAACAATGTTTTATGTGACTCTAATGAACATCTTGAAATGTCATTTATTTGTTCTAAATGAATAATTGTGAATTATATTTAATTTTTACTGTTATGTATTTTATAGTTGTCGTATACTCTTTTTGTCATTGCTGAATAACATCTCTTATTGATTTTGGAAAAGATAGAATTTTATTGAAAAGATTTTTGAATGTAGAATGATTTATACTTAATTTACTATAGCATTTTTTTTGTTATCTCTTTGTTAGGAGATTTCCCTTAAGGGAAATCAGCTATTGAGGTCGTACTCATGATGCGAGTTTAAAAAATTTCTTCCTACCCAGTAGATGACGAAAATGAGGTCCGTTCAAAATAATATATATATATATATATATATATATATATATATATATATATATATATATATATATATATATATAAATATAATTTTGAGATCCTACCCAGGAGATGACGAAAATGAGGTCCGTTCAAAATTATATATATATATATATATATATATATATATATATATATATATATATATATTTGTCTGTTAACGCTCTAGCGGTCGCAATTTTTGTTTGATCGTTACCAAACTCGGAATTTAATCGTTTTATGTAAAAAGGAATATCAAGTTCGTTAATGGCTGAAATCGGACCAGTGGGAGGGGGTTTAGAGAGGGATTTTTGAAAATTCAAGATATCTCCGTTATTATGCATCGGATAGAAAAAGTGTATAGATTCAATCTTATTGCAAATTAAATTTACTATAAATATTGTTCTATACATTTATTCTGTATCTTGAATATTAACCGAGATATTTGCATTTGTATTCTGCGTGTGGTCACCAGTAGGCTATGTTCGGACTTTCCGCCGAGAGCTCTGGCGGGCGTTTCCTTAACTATTCGTCCCTCGTGAATAGGTTTAGAGGTTAGGTTAACTGTTTTTTGGGCTAGAAACTGCAGGGTTATTACGCCCTAAATAATGTTTTAGGTTTAGAGGTTTCTTACTACTACAGTTGTTATTAGGCAGATTTCTCTATTGTAAAACTTCATGTGGGAAATCTGCTTAGTTTACGCAGCCCCTGCGTGACGGACTTTTTTTTTGTTATCTATTTGTTTTTATAGTTGCATTATTTTGCTTTTTATAATTTTATTTATTTAGTATTTTATGGAAGTGTTTTAGCGGAGGGGAGATAGGCTGATGTCGGTTCTATTCGCGAATCCGCCCAAGCTAGTTCGGCCGTTTCCGTAACTGTTCAGCTCTCTTATATATTTGTCTGTTAACTCTCCAGCGGTCTCAATTTTTGTTTGATCGTTACATAAACTTGATATTTAATCATTTTATGCGAAAAGAAAGATCATGTTCGTAAAGAGCTGAAATCGGAAAGGTGGGAGGGAATTTCGAAAATTAGAAATATCTCCGTTAGTGTACGTGGGATCGAAAAATTGTATAGAACTTATCATTTTATAAATTAAATGTTCTATAAATATATTCATTTTCATTTATTCTTTATCTCGAATATTAAGCGAGATATTTCATTTTTCAGTTTTCAGCCTACAGCAAACCCCCACTCCTACTTATGTCATATTAATAATAAGCTCTTATATCATGAACCACTTCATTCCAAGATTAACCCTCCGTCGGGCGCAGCTAGCCTGAGAGGCCAGGAAAACATACTTTTTGATACCACGCCTCATTCTGTTTCCCCTGTGAGGGGCCATTCCCAGTAATTTCCTGATTTGTGTTCATGCTTAGAATCCCCTACTTTAGTCTATTGCCATCCTTCATCCAGACCGACTGGTCCCTAGGTGGCTTGTGAGGCCGACTGCGCCCAATTGCTCCTTAATTTCGAAGATGATTTTTTTTCAAGATATATCTATTGCAATCGTTTCTTTTACTAAGATTAATGCCATTCTGTAAAGAAGTTCGTCGATATCTTGAAAAATAAGCGCTAGTCTAACTCTGGCCTCTCAGGCCAAATGCGACTTATCAATTTTACTTGTTTAGTTTAAGCTTCATTCTATTTTAATAAAGTTATTATTTTACGTACTAAATAGCATATTTGCTTTCCTTAGATCCCAGCGTTTAAAATTAAAATTAATTAGATGGGGAGTGGGGGGCTAAAATATGTGGGCGGCCTCTCAGGTCGTGTGCGCCCGATTTTGTTTCGTCCAGAGGTGCGCCCGACGGAGGGTTAAATACAAATATTGTTTTCATTGAACTTTTACTTTGTGAAATATACGCAAATACGTTCTGTTGATCCCTCCCCTTCTTCTTTTGTTCTTGGAATACTTAATTTTGAGGGATTGAGGTAAAAATTATTCTGAAATTATACAGCATGTATATTTGTTTATTGTAAAACGTCATGAGGTAAATCTTAGTTTACGCAGCTCCGGACTATTTATTAATGTATGTATATACATACGCATCTATTTATTATTATTTATTTATTTTCAAAATAACCTTATTGATAACAAATATTATATAAGCTGAACTCATTCGCTAAGGAAAATCGTGATAGGAATATAAACTATTTATCTATCATTCCAACGTTCTTATCCGCCATGTGAGTTGCTAATTTTCAACTGCCTTCCCCAGGCTGGTTGATATTCCTGCTGGTTACTACCACCAAACCACTTGTATTGTTGATTTATGACCCCTAAATCAGGAGTTATGACCAACCTCAGGAATCTGAAATAAATTAGCATTCCTTCGGACGAGAAGGTGCTGAAGCGGGTAGCTGTAGAAGAACAGTTTGCTCAGGGGTCCACGATATATCTATTGTTATTGTTTAGTTTTTATATCTTCTAAGAGAAATATACAATACGTTATTTTCTTGGTGCTGCAGTGTTTTAAGGACCTATACTGCGGGCACAACAAATCCCTGATGGTACCCGCCATAGCTTCTGTAACTTCGGGTGCCCAACCTACGTCTTTCCTTCTCCATGGCATTAAGTCACTGTTGCCTGGACCAACCTCTTCCTGGCGTTCCATACAGCATTTTATTGGGCAGTCTAGCAGGTCTATTTTTTCAAGAAGTGCCATCTACCGCTGACCTTTCGATGTCAGATTCGCCTAACAACTCCATTATCTTGACGTTGTTTTATCTTGACGCCGTACGTGCTGTTTTTCACGACCACAAATATTTTCCGTTTTCCGAGAAAGGTTTCTGAAACGGAAAGCTATCTGCAGCGTGGTACAAGCATCTGGTCCCTGCAAAGCATCCTAGCTCTTACATTGGCTTCTACGATTTTATAGTGCTGTATACTTATTCAGGGGCAGACTACTAAAATGTTTGCTCTTCTTTTCTCTTAAGATACGGCTAAGAACAATAGATATGTTGCTCAATTTTCATAACCAAAAAGGTCACTTTTATTGAGTAATACTCAACGATTACATGATGAGCTTATTTGTCAGAGCAATATTTGGTATTTTATATCGAGATACCCCGCTTCGTCCGAACTTCAAGCTTAGTTTATGAAACATCACGAATATGCAAATAAGTGAGTAACATCGATACATTCTGGCAGATGCCTCTGCAGCTGTATGGGGGCGAAATCAATGTAATCCAATGTTAATTATCGGCGAAACATTATTGAAACAGGTTAATACTGTGAAATGCATTATGCACTCCAAACGCATTTAGCATTAATATATTGACCCAATGGATAATTCACGGAGTTAGAGAGAGTTGCTTCAGCAAATCCTCTCAGCAAATGATTTGGTAGATTTGGTAGATCAAACACCTGATTATCTTTCACTGGATATATGGGATTAAAAATGTTTAATATTATGCAGTATGACCCCTAGACCAAATATTTTTGAGCATTTATTTAATGGCAGATTCGTCAACATATTTATGGTGTTTAGTTGTTCTATTGGCTAGGCCGTTTCAAGCTCCTTCGGTTGATATGTTTAGTAATACATTTTATGAGGTTAGACGGTCAGGGGTAGAGCGGTGGAACTGAACCAAATGAAAACCTAAACAAATCAACGCCCAACACGAAAAAAAAAGGATCGTCAAATATTGTAATAACTACTAACTCGACTGATAACTAATAATTAACATTTAAAAAAAAAACAATCTAATTTGATCATATTATTTCATTCAGTGTTCAAGAATCATCTTAACAAAAATATGAATTTTTGGGCGCTTTATAATACCAGTAACGGATATTTAGAAAAGGTTAAACTTAAATTGAGATGGGAGCTTGGTATCGCCGGTATAGAAGGCTTGTTTCAATATTGGATCAAGCGATTAAATGCTGATAAGAAAGTTACAAAGAGCCCATCGTAATACTGATATGAAAGTTACCAAAATTCCAGCGTAACACTGATAAGAAAGTTACCAAGAGTCTAGCGCAACACTGATAAGAAAGTTACAACGAGTCCAGGTTAACACTGATAAGAAAGTTAGAAAGATTCCACCGGAACACTGATAAGAAAGTTAGGAAGATTCCACCGGAACACTGATAAGAAAGATACCAAAATCCTGGGGTAACACTGATAAGAAAGTTACCAAGAGCCTAGCGCAACACTGATGAGAATGTTACAAAGAGTCCAGGTTAACACTGATAAGAAAGTTACAAAGAGTCCAGGCTAACACTGATAAGAAAGTTACGAAGATTCCAGCCTAACACTGATAAGGAAGTTACAAAGAGTCCAGGGTAACTCAGATAAGAAAGTTACAAAGAGTCAACCGGAACACTGATAAGAAAGTTACAAAGAGTCCAGGGTAACACTGATAAGAAAGTTAGGAAGATTCCACCGGAACACTGATAAGAAAGTTACCATGATTCCAGCGGAACAGCAATAATAAAGTTACAAAGAGTTCAGCATACCACTGATATGAAATATACTATGACTCCATCGTAACACTCGTAAAGAAGTAGTAAAAAGGAAGTGATAAAGGGTTCCTTTGACAGCAGCTTGTTTTCCACAGGTACGTCGCACAACTTTTCAGCAGACATTTTCAGCCCAAAACGTAAGAAAGTGTGCAAATTCTCTTCAAAACGTCAACTAACTATAAAAACCATACCTCAGAATGATCAGAACGTCGAGGTAATTACTCTTTCTACTGAAGCAGTAAATTTGAAAAAAACGATGTCAGGGACGAGGGTTCATAACGTACAATTATAATGCACAGAACGTGCACAAAACCAATCAAAATCAAAATCAATCAAAATGTGAATCTACTAGCATATGAAAGCAGCCAGCATAAACAAAAGGAAATGGTCAAATGTCTCACTCTTTCAATTTTTCAGTTTGTTTCTTTTACAATGTTTAAACAATGGCATGATACTTCACGTGTTATGTTTCTGATATTTTTTTAAGGTTACGTTATGAAAGTACTTTCTGTGAGAAAATAAGCCCTGGCTAAACAAAAGTGTTGCAAATGAGATGCAAACAGCTAGGCACTTCAACAGAATTAAGAGGAAGGAATTGATACTTCCTTCACGCTCGGTGTTTGTCCTATTCATAAATTTAATAAGTGACAAACATTCATACTCTCAAATCATTCTCTGTCCATGAAGTTAATCCATGAGAAAGAGCTTTGAGCACTGATTGACTTATTTGGTTTCGTTGCAGGAAAGCTGCGTGGCATGCAGCTGTGTATTATTCCTGTATTTATTTACTTCAGAATAAAAAAAAAAGTGACGTCCAGGTAAAAGGAATATTGCGAAAAAAAGTTATTGTTTTAAATCAGGTCCCTAATGCCGTTCTCATTATAATTCCATTTAGATGTAAATGGGTTTTGACTGGAACAGCCATAGAAGCCGAATTGAAAACAGCCATACAGCGGCGAGGCGGAATTTTAACGGATATTACAAGCTGCTCTGAGCCTACTTTACTTTTAGCCAAGAATAATGTTAAAGGCTTCCTTATAAAAAATAATGTGTAGCTGGGATCGCGTTAGCTCCTCGCCTCTTCCAAGTATGAATATTCATTACTTTTCATACCAATATTTATTTCATCTCTTAAAAACCTGTGTTGGAAGTAGCAAACCTCTGTTGGAAGTAGCAAACCTTTGTTAAAATCCAAAAAAAAAAAACAACAGTTGTATGTATTAAGAATAAAAGAATATTTATTTTGGTTTAATAAAACAATTTATAATTGTATAAAATTAGAAGTATACAATGTATGAGTACTTGACCATATTAATTACAACCGTTTGCTTCAAATTCTCAATCGCAAACATAATTTTTCCGAGAAAAGCAGAAGCTTTGTCTGAATGCATTAAATCTATAAAATATTTTACCCACAAGATGAACAACAATTTTTAACTATGAAATGAAACTTGAATTAATATTTTTCGTAAAAATCGGTCAAACAATAATCAAATAATAATAATGTCAGGAGGTGCATGCAAAAACTAATGCCCTCTGTCATACGGATTGACATGGAAAACAAATACAGTAAATGAGGATCCTTCCCTATGGTTCTGGTATTACATATCCTTCGTCGTCGTTTGGGTGTGCAGTAGTAAAAGGTCCGTCACGCAGGGGCTGTGTAAACTAAGACGAATTCCCACATTTGTCACGTATTTGCATTTATCTCAAAAAGTCATAGTTCAATGAGAACAATATTTACTATTTGCGCTTCAAATAATGTGCTTCATAATATAACAGCTTATTGTTAATGTGACATGAGTAAGAGGGGGGGGGAAGGTTTACTGAAAACAAAAAACTATAAAATGCAAACATCTCGTTAATATTAAAGAAAGTCCGTCACGCACGGGCTGCGTAAACTAAGCATTGAGTACCCATTTCGAGGTACTAAGCAGAATTCCCACGTGACGTTTTACAATAGAGAAATCTGCCTATTAATAACGGCAGTAGTAGTAAGGTCGGCAGCAGTTACGGAAATGGCCGCCCTAGCTGTCGGCGGAAAATCCCGAACATAGCCGACTCCTGCCGACCACACACACAATACAAATGCAAATATCTCGGTTAATATTCAAGATAGAGAATAAATGTATAGAACAATATTTATAGTAAATTTAATTTGCAATAAGATTGGTTCTATACAAATGTTTGATCCGACGTATGGTAACGGAGATATTTCGAATTTTCAAAAAACCTCCCCTCCAGACCACCCCCCCTTCCCCCTAGTCCGATTTCAGCCGTTAACGAACTTGATCTTTCTTTTTGCATAAAACGACTAAATATCGAGTTTGGTGACGATTAACAATAATTGCGACCGGTAGAGCAGTAACAGACAAATATATATATATATATATATATATATATATATATATATATATATATATACACAGTTTTCAACGGACCTTATTTTCGTCATCTGCTAGGTAGGATCGTTGACACTTGAAGAAATTTTTCGAAATTCGTGTTATGTTTACAATCTGAACATGACCTTACGGGAAACCTCATAACAACTTAATTATTAATTTAAAGTAGTTACCGAGCTGATCAATTGCCTCGCTACGCTGAGGGGCACAGGGGACATACGTCAACAATTTGTTAGTTAGGCTCTTGCTGCCACTTCTTTGAACAGAGGCAAAGGAGTCGCAGGTTCCCCTAAGACTTTTCGGACTTAAACCAAATCTCTCAAATGTTGCACTTTAATTCTTAGCCGTGCTCGGTGAGTTAGGCTAAGTTACTTGGCCCAATTTATGTATTCAAAATTTTATATCTCTTATTAAATGGAGACCGCTGGTGTGGGGAAACCCAAAGGTGCAGCAGGGGCAGAGGTGGGAAAAAAAGAAAAAAAAAAAAAAAAACGTCAACAATTTGATTTATTTAACTATTTCCCCATTAGTAGGCATCCCGTTTATGGTGGAACAAGCATTGAACTTCAACCGAAAGCTTAAGAAATCTAAAATAATTAGTGGGGATGTGTATCCACTAAATTTATTATCACATAAGTGAATGCATTTTTCACCCTAATAAATAAAAACGTTTGATATATCGAATTTATTCTGTGTATGAGTAAATTGGAAGAGGGAGAGATTCCCAACAAATCTATTTTGCCGCTCCCCGAAACAAACTCATCCATTTTGCTGTTAAAAATTTATTTTCACCCCGCGGTACTCCCAAACATGGCGCCTCTTCTTCCATGCTACACACCCCGATCAAAAGGAACAAAACTCTATATGTACAAACCAAATCGCAAATATGGGTGAAATAATTTTGAATTAAGTATAGAGGTGCATTGCATTTGTGACGCAATTAAAGTAAATGCTGGTGAACCACACGATGTTGAACAAATATTTAAAAATACTGAATTTATTATTCAAAACTAATAAAGCAATTTCATTTTTATTTATCTCGTGTTGTAGAACTGGTGATTCGTAATAGGATAGTAATTCCACCTTTAGCTAATTTCGATTCATATACGCTGTTACTATGGAACGCCATTACCCATTTTGTTTTACAAAATATCATGAATTTTCAAAATCCACAAATACTAGGTTGTTACAAAAGTCCTTGTGCATATCAAGTTGTTTACATTGAGGTCTCTAATTTAATCCTTATTTCATCTCTGACGAATACAATTCTTATGTCAATGTTTACATTAACTAATCCTCTAATTATTTATGTACGCCAACTGTCCCTGCTTTTCATTCAGTTTATTAAATTTCACTAGAAATGTCGGAAGAAAAATTTGTCATCCGCGGCCTTCTTGTGGAAAATTTGTGTTCCGAGGCATTATTGGAAAAAAGGTTTTAGTGCAAAGGCCTCAGCCGAGGAAATTTGTGCAGTGGAAGGGGAAAGTGTGGTGCATCGAAACACGGCCGCATTTTGGTTCAGGCGGTTTAATTCTGGGAATACAAGCCTTGAAGATGAACCATAGTTTCAGGTCGTCCTTCAGTCGTCGATGATCCAGTGCTACTTGAGTCTGTTGGTAGGAATCTACATGTCACAACTCGAGAATTAGCCGAAGAAATGGGAGTTTGTGAACTGAAATTTGACTGAAATGTGAAATTTTGTGAACAAGGTCTTTTGTAACAACCTAGTATATCTGGTTTAAATTGTAAAGGCTTTCCGGAAGTGCTCAGAATTACCAGTAAAATATTATCTTAAGGTAATGAATGGTAAAGGAACGTGTAGCGGACAAACAAAGAAACATTCATATATATATTATTAAGCCTTTATAGTTAAATATATATAATTATTTTTATTGTTATTAATTTTAATTAAAATCCCGTAAGCGTGAACTCTCTTCAGGGTCATTTCTGCACTAAAGCCACTAAGAGAGCCCGCCCGACCTTCGCAATATGGCCAAAAACATCGGGATATATAAGGAATTCGGGACCTAATTTCCTGTTCCCTTGAGCTGTCTGTATATAAGGAATAATGTTCAGTTAACTTACAGATCACCTCTTGGAGATAGAACACCATATAAAAATGCACAAAATGAACATATGGCGGGCTTCTTAAGGGAAATCAGCTATTCAGGTCGTACTCATGACGCAATTTTCAAATATTTTCTTCAAATGCCCATTGATCCTACCCTGGAGATGACGAAAATGAGGTCAGTTCAAAATTATATATATATATATATATATATATATATATATATATATATATATATATATATAATATAACACTCAACCGCAAAAAAAACCGGACACTTAGATTTAGTCTTATAATTTTGTTAAATACTTAATATATATGTATATTAATCTTTTTAATTAAAATAATTGGCTAATCTATAGGTTATTTAAACAAAATCTACCAAAAGTGATTAATTTTTATTGATTATTTACACAAAAATACAAAATAAAAAAAAATAAAAAGATAAATTAACACATTTAAAAAAAAAAAATTATTCTTCATTCTTATTACAGTGAATGGTAGACTTCGCTACCCCAAGCGTTTCGGCAATGTAACGTAAGCTCCGGCGTTCCATCTAAGTTTGAAAGACCCATTATTCTGGACCGAAATAAAAATAAAACATTAATTAAAGAAAATGCTTGGTTAATAATTAAAGATGTTTAAATGTTTGAAAAACTACTTACAGTTTAGAATCGATCAACTTCACGACAAATAAATATAATCTGAGTTTTATCTAATTGTTTACTAATCCTGAAGGGATTAGTTCAATGGACATAGACTCTAAATTCTCTGTAATAACTAGAATACCCACATAAAGAAAAGTGCTGAAAATTAGCTTTTAACACGACAAAAATGAAGTGTCCGGTTTTTTTTGCGGTTGAGTGTATATATATATATATATATATATATATATATATATATATATATATATATATATATTTGTCTGTTATCGCTCTAGCGGTAGCGATGTTTGTTTGATCGTTACGAAACTCGATATTTAAACGTTTTATGTAAAAAGACAGATCAAGTTCGTTAATGGCTGAAATCGAACCAGTGGGAAAGGGTTTAGAGGGGAGGATTTTTGAAAATTCTATATATCTCCGTTACTATACGGCGGATCGAAACAATGTATAGAATCAATCTATTTGCAAATTAAATTTTCTATAAATATTGTTATTTACATTTATTCTCAATCTTGAAAATTATCCGGG